>JAHPZR010055859.1:0-37541 GCA_019787425.1 Platygyra sinensis | reverse complement strand
AGGCATATTAACTTCATCGGGGATACCGTGGAACTCTAAAGAATTTTTCTTAGAGTATTGTTCCAAATTTTCGAGGTTTACCTGAATGTCTTGCAACTCGTCTGCGTGTTCTTTAACGCATTTGCTTGTTTTGGTTAGTTGCTTCTCCAGCGACGCCATGTCTATGTATTTATTCTGCTTTACCAGCTCTTGTTTGAGATTTGACACCTCACGCCTAGTGTCAGCTCTAATTGAATTTACTCCCTTGTGAAAAACAAGTGTCAAATTTCCCTTTGTAACTAAAAAATAAAAATTTCTCTCTATATTTGCATGCAACAAGAACAAAACAATCGTTAACTGTACCTATTGTAAACGTTCGAACTCTTTCAAATCAAAATAGTCCCGTCTCCTCTTAAACATTTCCTAAGACCTAGAAGCAACGATGCGTGACGTCTAATTGAAGTTACTCCTTGTGAAAAACAAACATATCAAGTTACCTTTGTAACTAAAAATAAAAACATCTCGTTCATTTGCATACAACTTGCTCACGCGATGTTTCAAACCTCAAGGCTCATCTCGTCCATAACTAAAATCCTCAGCCTAACCCACAGAAAATGCCGAAGTAAACCCAATATATGAATACTTCCTCCTCTTTTATGGAAGAATAAATATGGCCGCTCTGAACTGTATCAGGATCAAATCTTCTCATATACCATTTACCTTTAAAACAAGAAATTTGATTGGCTGTTTATAGTAGATCCGATCTGATTGGTGTGACATACATACATCTCTCACTCACTGACTCACTGACTTCCTGACTCACCGACTCACCGACTCACCGACTCACCGACTCACCGACTCACTGACTCACTGACTCACCGACTCACTGACTCACTGACTCACTGACTCACTGACTCACTGACTCACTGACTCACTGACTCACTGACTCACTGATCCATTGACCCGTCCATAACATACTCGACGCGCCGACTAAGAGGCATTTTTTTAACAAAAAAATAACTCAAAAATAGTTTTTCCACTCGTGCTTGTTGGATATATAGAGGATATTACACGGTGGCGGGAAGATATAAATTTTATGTTCGAGTGGCAAGAACAATATCTCACGAGTGAGCGAAGCGAACGAGTGAGATATCGTTCTTGCCACTCGAACATAAAATTTATATCTTCTCGCCACCGTGTAATGTTCTTTTTATTTTGAAAAGTTTTGCATTTGTGTACAATATATTTGTGAACAATATATAAACTTGTACAATACACAATATATAAACTTTTTAAAATAGGTTTGTCGTTGAATGATAAATACACCTTCTGTGGCTCTTCAAAAGAAGAGTTGTATCACCTCTTTTTCGAAAGCTCCCATGCGCAAATTTTTTGGAAAACGTTCTCTTCTTGGTGGTTTGAACTTGTTAAGGAAAACATAACTATCACATTAAAAGATATTATTATTCATTCAAAATATTTCCCCGTTTCTGATTGGTTAAAACCGCACGCATAATTCACCATAACCAGCTGCTGTTTACCAAATTTGGAAAGAATCTTCGTCATATTGAATCAATGACGTCAAAAGTGCAGCCCGCTGAAAATTATTGAACCAATGACGTCAAAAGTGCAGCCCCGCTGCAGATTATTGAACCGTTGACCGAGAAAAGCTGGGGACGAGATTGTGTTTTTTTGCTGAGCAGAAATGCAGAAAAACAAAGAGCGAAATGGCGAAACTCCTTTAAGAACGGGAAAATATTTTGAATGAATAATAAAGCAATTATTGAATTCGGTTTTCGTAGGATATGAAGAATTCTGCAGATCTCGGAGGGTGTTATCCACCTCGGCCTTCGGCCTCTGTGGATAACACCCTCCTTGATCTGCAGAATTCTTCATATCCTACTCAGCCTCATTCAATAATTGCTAATTATACTTGGGCTTCTAGATAGGACTGATATTATAAACTATCTTATAATTCTCGGAAAACTGTGTATTTTGGAATGTAGAAAAGCCGGTATCCATTCTGATTTTAATATTTTTCTTAAGAAAGTAAAAATTAAGTTTGAAACCGAGAAATGTATAGTAAACAAAAATGGGACGTTTGCAAATTTCAGGAAAAGATGGGAAGCAATTCTTGATAAACTTTTGTAGATATTGGTAATATTTAGCCCTATTCTCTTTATATCTATGTGCCCATTGTGTCAGTGTTTGTGTGTGATAATTAATGATAATTTATTAGTTGTTTGCAATAGGAATTTGTAATTTACTTGTAAAAAAAAGGTATTAATCATGGTAAACTTGTAATAAATAAAAAACCAGTTTGAGAAAAAAACTCAAAAGAGATGTGCACTGTCTAATTTCAAAGACAGGAAATGAGTGACATTTATTTAGGTAAGAATTAAAGGTGGAAAAGGTAAGAATTCAGGTAAGAATTAAAGGTGGAAAAGTTAAAAAAAAAATGTTCTTTTTATTATATGGCGGAAACCAATTCGACAAAAGCAAAAGGCGGGAATCGTGACGTCATTGAACGATACGACACTCACAAAGGTGACATACGGAAAATACGCCACTCGGGTCCCGGATGAAGTGGCGTATGGAATCTACTAGTGGTTTAGTTCCCAGTAAAACACTCTCCTCCATATAATAAAAGATGCTACGCGCCTACTTTCGTACTTCAAGTCTTGGTTCCATACTGTGCATGCAATGACGGCTTGGCGATTGAATGAGTCATTCGTTTCGGATAGGCTTTTGTACACTGTGCTAGCATTTTTTCAAGCATTTTAGTGAAGCAAAAGCATTGAGCATTATTTTAGCGTTTTAGTGGCATTTTAATTACAGGAATATTGATATTATTTCCACAGAAAATAGAAATAAAACTATACTGTTTTAAGAGGAAATGAAGACTTAACTTAACCTTTTCACTAAGTTATCACTGAAAGGAGACAAAGGACTGAACAGAACAACAGAACATTTTGGGAATTATCTTCTGGTGTTTTAGGACTTTTACATACGTTTTTATTAAGCACTGTGAACTGTTAATTGTGTTGAGATGTGATTATGAAAATTTAAAAACCCCTATTTATGAGCATTAACGAGCATTTTAGTGACTTTTTGGGGGGGAAACCGAGCATTTTATTGGAAAAAATAGAGCTTTAAGGGGGAGCATTTTAGTGGGGAAATACTACCATTTGCGTTCAACCGTGAATAGTGAACGTTTTTTCGCGCATGTCAGGAGCCCATCACCCTGCCCTTTTTTATTTTTCAAACGAGGCAGTTTCCCAGACAACTGTATCGACTGGTAGTAAAAGTAAAAGCATTAGTAAAACACTCATTCCCAGTTAAAGTGGGCCAAAATGGTTTTCAGCTGTCTTTGCAAAAAGAAGTACCTTTAGAGAAGTTTATTGGGAGGTATTTTTGACCTTTTTTTATCGCAGGGGTAAGATCTTTTAAAAAGGTAGCATCCGAGCTAAAGCTGATTTCTTTTTGATTTTCATCCTCAAACACCCCAAAATGTTGAATTTTTAGTTGTTTCTTTAGTTGTTGAAAGAAATTCTTGCGCCCTGCCTTTTTTCGACACAGCGACACCGCGCCAGATGAAAGCTAAAAGGATGTAGGTTTTACCGTGACCGAGCATAAAAACGTCTTCCTCATCCCTTTTCTCTTCACATGATTTCGTTATTATAACATTGCCTTCAATTTTAGCGTAACCTCCGTTACCTAGCGTTATCAGCAACCTCCTTTACCACATTCTCTATTCTCTGTTAATATTAAACATACTGTCAACAGGTCAACGAACGCAAGCAGTAACCTAACACAAGGTTAACACTAGGTCACACGTTTAAAATTTAAAGTCAATTTCTCAACACAATCGACCTTTGGCATGCCTGCTGTGGTTGTCCTGTTGTGAAATACAACTGCTCTAGTAGCCCTCTTCAAAAATTTACAAATTCCTTAGCTTACCTTTTCTGTTTTGGAATAGAAAACTTACGGTAAGTCATGTATCTTCCTTGGTAGCTATTTTTAAGTAGTATCACCGACATCCTACCAGCTGAGGTGAAATATAGCCAGTGGAAGCGCGTGATAGACACCGCGAAGGGAAAAAGAAGATGAAGATCGTGTCCTACACGGCTACTAAAATTGAGTTTGCTGGTATCCTGGAGGACGAGACAGAGGAATTTAAACAACATGTGGAGAGAGTACAGATCCAGTACGATCAACTGAAAGCCCTAAAAGACCGGCTTCCGCAAAACCATGCCATCGCACAGATGGATTTTGCAGAGAACTATACCTGCCAGGCCACTGAGGAGGTACAATCAGCATATTGGAATGCCTCCATGGTGACACTGCATCCAGCTGTCTCCTACACGTTTCATGAAGACATAATGAACATACCAGCAGAGTGTTTGTGTTTGACGCGCTCGGGCATAATTCGGCCACCGATCGCCACCGAATTCGCCATAATGAAGAGGTTGGTTTCTGAAATGAAGACGGTAAACTCCCGATCTTAAGCACATCCACTACTATACAGATAGTCCAACTTCGCAGTACCGAAACAAGTCTA
This sequence comes from Platygyra sinensis, assembly GCA_019787425.1. NCBI lineage: Eukaryota > Metazoa > Cnidaria > Anthozoa > Scleractinia > Merulinidae > Platygyra > Platygyra sinensis. The sequence continues at coordinate 33,001 of JAHPZR010055859.1, read as the reverse complement.
TCTTTTACATAGTGAGCCGACACAAGAGCTTATTTGGCGTGAGTGCTTCATGGAATTACTTCGAAGCTGGCGATGGGAAGGGTCCCTGTGACGGAGTAGGCGGTTCAGTAAAGAGAATATTAGGGAACTTAAGCACTGACGACGGCGACGCCAGAGACGACGCCTAGCAAAAAATGGATTTAAATTTTACTCTCGAATTTCGTAGGTAACTGAACCTGTTCAGAGCGCAAATTTGTCTAAAAACGTGCTCAAACTAAATATGTAATGTCAGCGATCAATTCCATAACGAAATCAGAAATATTTGCCGTCGTGGCCTAAGTTCTCCAAAATACGCGAAACTTGGTCATTTCACGTTGTTGTTTGGCAGAGAACGGCAACGAAATGTACAAAGATTTATAACGCACGTGCATAGCTATTGTTCTTCTCATTAAACCTTTTGTTTAGCGACGTTCCCGTTCCCGTTGCCGTCGTGGTTTGCTTAAGTTCCCTAATGGCAGACGAGGCTGTTAAGCAGCGGAAGGTAGTCATCCAGGATGCCCACGACTTCTTCTCCTTCACACAGCAGCACATGTGCGCAAGTTCTGTGTCGCACGTTCCACAGGAAGACTGCAAGGCTGCCCAGCAAGAGATAGATGGTTTTGGAGAGCTCAAGGCCGTGCCGGGAACAATGAAGATACATGCTGTAGCAAGCTTACCAGTTCAGCCAGGACAGATCGTTGTAAGGGAACATCTTGTTACTGTGAGTGCTGTTTCACCCTTGACTCAGTTAGTGTGGGGATTCGCCTTGCAAGTGGCAAAGACATCACCTGACTGAATACCAACCTCCAGGTAGACACATATGGAGATTCCATTTACGACTTAAAATACCTGACGGCTTTTTTTCAAATCTACAAACTTAAATTACTTATATTTAATTTCAGAAAGCGACGAGGTAAAACCATCCACTGATGGCTGGGTTGCCGCTGATTACGATGGCAAGTGGTACATTGGAAAAGTACCACTTGGACGGTGCCTACTAATTCAAAGGTATTTTTGCGCGGTTCACTGAATATGCCGGAAAAGCAAATCATAACGAGTGCTATTGAAATCCGAAAAGAAAATTGGGGGTTACCACGCATTTTCGCCGGAAGATAATTAATCAACAATATTTGTAAAAAGCTTTAAAATACAAAGCAATGTACGGCGTTTTTTTCCCAAGTGAAGCTTAATTATCTCTGAAAAATGCGTGGTTACCCCCAATTTTCTTTTGGATACGAAGAGCACCTGCTAAGTTCTACTTTCTCCGCATAGTTTTGAACCGCGCAAAAATATCCCTGTATTATAAGCACCACCCATAGGAAATCCGAGTATCTCGAGATGCGCAGACCGTATGCGCAATAACAATAGTAGGCACCGTCCTTAAGGTCGACCTTCAGGACAGAGATGCATACATCACTTTTATGCAAGCTTCTGAGAAGTGTGAAGACACCTTCAAGCTACCCAGTAAACCGGATGAAGTTTGGATAAACTTCATATCAATCCTGGCTATCATTGCAGCCCTAGTCCGTACTGATGGCAAAACCAAAAGGCAATACAAAGTAAACACGGAAACTGTGGAAATGATAAGTCGTTTGCACACAACTTGGCTGGAGAAGAATACCTCAAATGAGTAGATAATGTATTCTGGAAAGTTAAGCTTCAACAGAATAGTATCACATAAGAGGCGATACTATAATTATTAGGTTTATTTTTTGCTGTGAAACCGCCCTAGTATGGGAACAAATGTAGGTGTGACGTGGTTGGAGAGATCAAGTGAACTTATTTTAGTTAGCAGAAAAGTGTGAATTACAGAAATAACCACCGTTTCCGAAGCCGCTACAAGAAAAAATATATTTGAAAATGAATAATGAGTAAGTTTTTACTTCAACCTCTTTGTTTACAATTAAGTGAAAAGCTGCTTTAGCCATTGATCAGAGAAATACTTATTGTCTTTAGTCTTAGTAATGCCATAACTTCTGTTACCAAAAACGTTACCAAGAAAAAAATAATTATAAATTAATTTTTTTCGGTACACTTGACAAAACAAAGGCTGACCAAATGATGTTAGCAGTACCCTTCAGTTTCCGTGAAAGCAAAACTCATCAGGAAATCCGTCCGTTTTTAGAAAATAACAAGAATTGCATAAAAGATAGGATTTTTAAATTAAAAAAATCGAATTTTTGATTTTCTGTTAAAGCCTAGAATAAGACTAGAATAAAGTCTTACATTATCTATTTGATGTATTCGTATGTGCTTTTTACTAGTATTGGTAGTAGATTGAAAATAGGGGATGGCTCTTTCAGTGAATGCAAAATTGAACTAATTTGTTTAGATATTAAGCCAAAAAATGGCTTTATTAAAGATGGATACCTACCGTTACAAAAATGATGATAAAAATGAAATGATTTAAGTCTATATGCTTTTTTTTGTACTTTGTCCCTGGGATCCGTTGATTTCTGATAAGAACATACGGAACTTATTTGGAGAAACTTTATTTTTTCCTGAACCCCAATGGCCCATTCTCATTTAAAACTGGGAATGAGTGAAAAGCATAATGTACAAAAGCCTACAATGTAGTTTTGGACCGTTGGTCAAAGGGAACGAAGGCGCTGGGTACGAGGGTGCTTCGCGTCTCGTTGGGTAAAAAAGGAAAAATGGCGGAAGGGAGAAAAGCCAGCAGGGCAAGTAAATCAAAACCGCCCCCCCCTCCCCTACCCCGACCGGCCCCGCTTAGCACAAGGATCCGCCACTGTTATCGCTCGTAAGGTACGGCTCTCAGACGAAGAACTGTGTTGTTTCTCACAAAGAACGAGTTAACGGGTGTGTCAAAAACGAAGACCGAAGACCCTTCGGTCTATAACGAAGAACCACCGGTCTAAAACCTTTTTGTCTTCAGGGAAAGACTATTCAAGCTAAATTTCTCTCATTTCTGTGGCACATAAATTAAAATGTCGTCTTAGCACGCGACAAACTTGACAGTTACTTTATATCAGTCGGCACAACACGTGTCAACCTGCGTGACACAATTAATTAAATTCCAACTGTATAGAAATAGTGACGATTTTAGTATATTTTGTCGTCACCAATATTCTATTTTTTAAATGCATACGAGAAAATTACGATGAGGTGACATTTCCTTCAGTTTCATATTCTGTGATGTATAGGGCTAGGCCTTTCCAGATTCTGCTCCGAAAAAGCTGAAGAGTTGCTCATAAATATGCCAAAAGGTTGCTCAAAAGTTGCTCAAAATTCAAAAAGTTGCTTAAAAATTTTGTAAAGTTGCTGGAATATTTTTAAGACAGCATGTCTAATTTTAATAACAATTGCTTTGTAATTGAACATTGAGGTACAACTAAGTAACTAGTTGCAACAAATTAGGCAACCTTAAATTGGGATTCTTATGCCCTCGACTAGCTTTGTATTGACAAATGGAATTAAAAGCTGTATAACCACAGCAACAAACCGATGAGAGTGCCGGATCTTTAGTAGACCTGGATCAGTAGAAATTTTAGAATACAATATATAGACGGCACACTGATCCCGACGGCAGATATGACCAAAATGAAATAAAACGGAGCTCCACGAGCGAAGCTCCCCTGTTAACTGCAGTTTCAATGGGGTTCTTCGGAAGACAACGTGGCGTCCGCCCTTTTGTTTACACACAGTCCACAGGCTACCAACCTCCTTCCCAGGGCTTTTCCCTTCTCGTGGGCGGCGCCCCCCACAAGAAGGGAAAAGCCCTGGGAACAAGGGCTACCCAAACCTTATTCTTGTAATTAATTGCCACATGATATCCATTCAAAGGGTAAAAATATGAGTTTTCCTAGAAAGATGGTTAGAATTTTAACCAAGAGAATTTTAGCTTGTTTATTTAAAAAAGGGGTTTATTCAGCATTTTGGTTGGTAAATAACCGAAAATTTACCAAAAAGTGCTAGTTTTCCAAAAAGTTGCTAGAAGTTGCTCTCTAACAAAAAAGTTGCTCAAAATCCTAAAAGTTGCTAAAAAGTTGCCGAGCAGAATCTGGAAAGGCCTATACTACTACTCTGGGCCTATACTACTACTCTGGGCGCTCATATCCATCTCGCTTGTGGAATTAATTTTAAATAATACTGAAAAATTACGTGTTGTTAGCGCACAGTCCAGCAAATGCGTGTAATAAGGCGATGATTGAGCGATCAAAGCAAAAAAAAAAAAAAAATTAATAATGAAATAAATGAAAAAATCCCCCTTGCCATAAGTGAATTAAAGTATCGCTTGCTCCGAATTCTAAAATTATGAAAATGATTGCGCATTTAAACTTCGCTTAACTTGTCGGACACGACGTGAACAACATAGGCTGCGGACAGAGAAGTTATTAAGTCATGGAGAAAAGGAAAACACTATTTGACAGAGAACATTCTCGACTTGTTCGTAGATTATGTAGGCTGTCCGGTTTGCTTCGACCAAACAGACTGCATATTAACTTCAATTTCTTGTGACTGCCGGCGCGTTTACATTACAGAAAAATTTTGGTCCGGACCCGCCAAAAAAGAAGTACGGACCCAGAACTTTTGTAAAGAAATACTGAAGTTTCCGCAGGGCCAAAGACGCCTATGGCCCTGCGGAAACTCCTGTATTTCTTTACAAAAGTTATGGGTCCGTACCACTTTTTTGACGGGTCCGGACCCAATTTTTTCTGTAGTGTAAACGACCTTTGCGGGTCTAGCGCGTATTGCACTCACGCGCTAAAAGAGCGCTAGCGGATTTCCTATTTGTTTACTGAGCACCTCATGCGCGCGCTTTCCCTGCGTGCTTACGCGTACAGCTTTCTGTATTGCGTAGCTAAATCCACCTAATGAAGAAGGGCCAAGCCCGAAACGATTGGTTTATCAGAACAAATTTGACACTTTTCACACCCTGTTAGCCTTATATAGACCCTTTGCATAAATGGCGTCTAAATTTGAATAACAATACTTGGTACATCCTTAGCCTCACACTCATGTGAAATTTCCTTTGTCTTCAAAACATGAATGTGAGGCTAAGGATGTACCAAGTATTGTTATGCAAATTTAGGCGCCATTTATGCAAAGGGTCTATACAGATGTCCGGTTAAGTTTGCTGTCCGGCGGGTGAACAACCGGGACCTGGAGACGAGTTTGTCTTAGAACCCAGTACTAAATAGAACAGAACGGTCAGAATTAACGCATGCTCTGTTAGCCTTTATGGTCCACATCTCATTATGGCCGACAGATGATCGCTAATGTGGGAGTGCTGTGGAGTTATTCCCATTCTGTGGAGGACTTTTGACAAGGTTGTTGTGGGAGAGAAAAGTGATGGTGGATTGAAGAACATTTTAAGTTTATCCGCAGACATGTTCTATTCTATACAAATTGGCGATACCGTGTTTACCGTGCTGAAGCGATACCGCAATCTTCAGCTCATCGGATCCGGAGCACAGGGGATGGTTTGGTGAGAAAACATTGTTTACAAAACGTCTCTATTACTGTCTTTTTTATCTCCTTAAGAGAACGTAGTTTGGTTTTGAAATATTGTTTATCAGCTTTAAACTCGATAGTTTTTGTTGATTCCTATTTGGTCTAAAGAACAGGATTCTGTGGTTAAAAAATACTTCCAGGTCGTACGGTGTTTAAACTCACAACCCGGCGGATTAGCCATTGGATGTGTTATTTTTTACTGTGAACACTATGTGAATTATTTATCCCTGAATGTGAAATATTTCGTCCGTGACAATGTCCATTTAAAAAAAAAAATGTTTGCAGTGAAATCTAAACTTTTGATTTCGAAACCATCGATTGAAATCTTGGGAAATCGTGAAACGCTTGGGGTTTTCCCTGGTCTAGATGAAGGGAAATTCCCCGGAAAGACCAAACCCGAACAACGCGTTTGAACTCGTCGAGTTATCGATTCCTGTAGAAACAAATTTACTTTAAAAGTTAACTGAATTGCGGCTTGAATCGATTAAAATGGTTTCGTGCCAAACTAAATCAGCTCGATCGAACAACCTTAAGAATTTCTGGTTGTTATATTGTTGTGGAATTTATCAGGTCATATTAGTCAATCCGGTTCCTTTACACCAAGATTCAAAATTGCGATCCTTTCTTTGTGGTAAAAACTGTGGATTTTATTTTATTTTTCTATGGCAGATGAAACTAAATTGATAAAAATCCTGTGTAAAAATGACAAGAATTTTAATTTTGCCTAACGGGAATTTTGCTTGGATATCAAGTGACAAAAGTTTTTATCTTGAATATCTTTTTGAAGAAACTACAGGCTTCAAATCTACAAATGAAAGCAACACATGGATTGAAAAAATAGCTTAGTGCTTGAAAGCCTTTCTGACCAAATTCCTCATAGCCTTGTACAAGAAGAATAAACTGTAATCTCAACTGTCTGCATGAAGTTACATAACTTTGCTTTACTGTTATTGTCATGTTTATAAGTGAAACAGTAAACACATACAACAGGTTGTTTATTCTGATTGCATTCTTAACTCCAAAATTATCAAGGGGTTATTTTTCCCCTTAGAATATCAATAATTTGTCAAAGAATAAGCTGTTGAAAACAATCGATCTTGTCCTGACGATCAGTCACCCAACCCTCAGATGTCATCTCAATAGACTCAAGTTGAATGAATGAATGAATGAATGTGTATTTATATACCGCACATATCACATATCGTCTCATGGCAGTTAACAATTCTTATTGAGTGAGATCGAACGTCAGCTTGTGAAGGCGCCTCTGGCTGCCGCTATCAGTTCATATCTGTAATGAGTTTGCATGCATTACTGGTGTTTATTTATCATTGATTGTGTCCTGTGGAGGATTAACATGTAGATTAAGTTATTGAATTTGGTCATTGTGTGATCAAGAACCAACCCAACCAATTAGACTGTGGGAAAATCAGTTAGATCCAACTGATCTACAGCTCTATACTATTGAACCCAGATGTCTGTTGTATTGGCCTTTATTCAGGTTGTTTCACATGGCGTTGGTTTCATTCACTGTAGGATTCCACATGCGAATTTTTATTTTAGCTTGAATTTATGCATGCAAATTAGGTGTATTTAAGGCTAGCGGTTTCCTAGTTCGCGGGTCTTTTTTCAATCACGTTATCGCTAGTTTCAATTTCATTGTTTACGGATCAAATCTCTATCTAGCTTCACGATCGTCGCTACAGTCAGGAAACATTTTCGAACCTCCCTCGATCGCTCGCTCACTCGTCAAACACTCAAACCTCAACGGGCTCCTCGAGTCCCAGTCAACCGAGCGTGAGTTCGAAATCTCTAGACGTAGTGACAACAAGAACTGTAAGCTACATTCACATGAAAAAAAGTCATCATGTGATGACAAACATCTCTTGACAAAGATGGCCACAGTTTACAGTACAGTTGTTGCAAAAATTCTTTAAAATCTATCTATGTGATGGATTTTGTGGATAGTCTGCTTACAGCCGGTTTTTTTCTCTAAAGGTCACTTAGATGCCCGGGCTTAGACGAGTGTTTTTGTCATCGCGAACCCAAAAGAGCGGTATAGCAGTATGGCCGAGTAGGGAAGAAGGGGAGACGAGAAAAAACCGTCTGCGGACTCTTGTTAACATTTCGAACTCTCCGTCAGCCCAACAACGAAGTACCTGATTGGTCAATATGTGCCCGATGACAGATAGTTGTCAGAAGGGTAAATAAAGCATCATAAGTTTTGCGTGAAGCATAAAAAAGACAAGCGATGTACAAGTCATGCAATGGCAAATCATCCCGAAATTAAGACGCGATCATCTCGGAGAAGCTTAAACTGTTGAAAACCAGTTCTTTTCGGCTGAACAGAAACAAGCTGGTGTCGGTGTCCTAAAATACAGATGCTTGACTCTCTGGTTCTGCAGTAGAAGTTTTTCTCCAGACGTTGAAGATTTCAATTTACACTTCCAGCGTTGTTGAGTCTCGCAGTCATCGGAAGTTGCTTGAAGAAATGGGGTAGCTCAATGGCGTTTCAAATTTTAAACGCACACTTCTCACAGACACTGAAGGATTAACTTGGATTGTTGGAAACGGGATCAGAAGACCCAGTTATTCAGATAAAAGTTTGTCTCATGTGTTGAATTCTGTTGCCTTTTTGTCCTTTAAATGATCACCTACAAAGTCAACAGCAATGCCCAGAGCACAAGGCGTCTTTGGTTTAACTACAGAAGTGAGCTTCTTAGGCTCTGCTTGCGAAATCCGCCCGATAAAAGCATTTGGTATTTCGGAAATATAACGTAAGAGTTTTGAGCAACGGTTCGTGATACTCCCGCAAGAAAAATTGATTTCAATTGGTTAATTAGATTATTTTGACTGGTGTGAATGTCCTCAAAAACATGAGAAGAGTCTGCAGTCTGTTTTTTCTAGTCGTGTGTGCCGCGCCCATGTCTCGTCCCATTCTTCTTTAGGCTAAATAGTGTCTCCTCATAATCCCTGCTGAAATCTCGAGAGAAAAACAGACTGCCAGCAGTCTATTTTGTGGAAAACTCAATATACTTGCAAGCAAATTGCAAAGTAACTTCCTGATGGCAGAGATTCACTCATCACATGATCATTACATGATCGTTACATGTTTGGGATCAGTAGTAATATAGAATACATCACTGCAAACAAGTCTTACGTGACATCTGATAAATTGCTACGTGTAGATTCTCCCTCTACGTTGCCTTGTATTCCCTTGTGATATGCAATGAGAGTTTGACATAATATCAACAGTCAGGGTCATATTCAGCATACCCCTTCATGATACATTCTGCTTCAATGCTGTTAAATCTATGTAAGTGCAAACTTTTCAAGACAGCAAATGTTTGAGTCTTTAATTTTTTTTCTCAGCTCTGCATTAGACACTACAACAGGAGAGAAAGTTGCTATCAAGAAACTCAGCAGACCATTTCAGAATGTCACGCATGCCAAAAGAGCCTTCAGGGAACTTGTACTGTTAAAGATGGTCAATCACAAAAATGTAAGTGGTTGTAGGGAGCGGTGGTGGCGGGGAGGGGGGCAGCTTTCATGTGAAAAGCTTGGGGATGCTTGTAGTATCTCCAAGGGGTCAAATAAAGTTAGTGCCACACCCACATTGGTATCCTCCAGGAGGGTAATTTACATTTTTGATGAGCATCCCCAGGGTGATCTTATGGAGTCACTTCAGGGGAAGGCAGCATCATTGGCCTGGGTATGGTTCTGAGACTCAGTGTAAAATGGTTCTTAAGTGTTGCTTGTGTTGTGCTTGAGTAACTGTTAGAGGCTTTCTCCCACCAGGAAATGGATGCAGTTAAAGTGTCAAACATGATATCAAACATCATGTCATTGATCTTATCACAGTGAAATTATCAAGTAATTTCATTTCACGTTATACAATTTTCCCAAGACTGGAAATCCTTGGGAAAAAAGTTTAATATATATACATTGTAATAACCAGAGTTAAATTGAATTGACTTTGTTTCTGTCTCTTGGTTTTAGATTATTGGTCTCCTCAATGTATTTACACCAGACAGATCATATGAAGAGTTTCAAGATCTGTAAGTAAATTTTATTGTGTATGTGTGGTGAATACAGGTATTTCAAAAATTGAATTTCTTATGTACTGTAGAAGGTTAGTCAGATGTAACGGTACAGTGGAATGCCACATTACGGCCACCCTGTTAATATAGCTACCTCTTTATTACGCATGCGTTATTCTGGCCTCAACAAAAGCTCAGTCACTCATTTTCTTATTTAAGGAACCCCTTTAGTACAGCCACCTTGGTAACATGGCCAGATTTTTGTGACGTTTTGGTGACCAAACTAAAGGGGTTTTGCTGTATTGACAGAAAAAGATGTAACCAACTTATCAGGGATTGCAGATAACTCTCATTCAAACTGTTCTGAGACTTTGAATCTACAAAATGACAACTGTAGAAACTAGTTGTTGTAAGCCTTGTTTTCCATTGCTGTTTACTTTGGAACTCTATGGAAACAGTCTAGAGTCATTTTCTGAAATTTTCAGTTTTCTAAAGGCAGTAGGAAACTCTCAACAGCCTGAGACAACAGGGCGTACAAAAATTTGAATTGCGGCTTGCCCTTGGGACAAGTATCTGTCAAATTTAACTTGCCTTGGACAAGTCTTAGTTTGTTGTTTTAATGATTTAGCTGGTGGACAACTTGCCTCATCCCTTACTCGTCGGGCGAGTGAGAATGAGAAGTTATTCACCCAGAAGAAAATCTACTTGGCTGGGACAATGGGACAGCATTTTTTGAGCCCTGGTTATGTTAGTTTCTTGTGCCAAGAATAAAATGTTACCTAATTTTATTTATCCGTATAATCTTTGTAAATTCTGTATTCTGGTACTCTCCAGTTATCTTGTTACAGAGTTGATGGATGCAAGTCTAGTTCAAGTGATTCAGATGGATTTGGATCATGAGAGGCTTTCGTATCTAATGTACCAGATGTTGTGTGGCGTTAAAGTAAGGCTTTGGATATTGTTTTTTTTTTTCATACTGATGTCTACTTGCTCAGATATGGGTAGCGTCATTCATGTATATTACAGTGCAGCTCAGATCTTTCTGTACTGCAGCCTGAACAGATGACAATGGATTTTTGAAAACTTGGTTAAACGAAAAATGGGTTCTTTTTCACCAAATGACCAAGTATGCACTTTAATTTTATCATGACTCTTTAAAGACTCAAAATCACTTCAGGCAAGAGAAAAAAAGTAAAAGTTCAGTACACAAAAAGAAAGGTAAAAGAGTGGATGAACAAACGCACGCAAGACTGGCATTCCTTTGAAATTTTATATCATCTACTTTGTAGTAAAAATGCTTGAACATGGTGAGATTTTCTTTAGCAATGTTTTCATAAATCCAGGCAATGCAGGGCTTAAAAAAAAAACTTGTATTTCAGCTTGCCCTTTGGAATAATTAACTCTCAGATTTTGCTTGTCCTGGGCAAGTCTTAGTTTGCCTGTGGCAGATGACTTGCTTGATCCTTTGCCAATCCAGCACATGAGGATGAAATTTTACTTGCCCAGAAGGACAATTTACTAGTCTCGGACAATGAGATCACTCTTTTTTAAACACTGCAATATATTGTTTTAGAAAACAATCCTAAGAAAGCACGCGCGCTGATTGGTTAAAAATCGTGTTTGTATAACTCGATGGAGACACAGAACTAGCGCGCGCTGTTGACGTAGTGATGGCGCGAGCAAAGAGAATTTACATTTTGATATCCAAAGTTAACAAGTTGTTTTCCTTTTTCTCGCCGTGGTGTTTTCTAAAAGAAATAGAAAACATGTACATCGTGTTTCTATCGAGTTATACAAACACTCGCGAAAGTTTAGGAGAACTCGAAAAAGCTGTGGAAACACTCGCCTGCGGCTCGTGTTCCCACAGCATTTCTCGTTCTCCCAAACTTCCACTCGTGTTTGTATAACTCGATAGAAACACGGTACATGTTTTCTATTTCTTAAACAGTAATTATTATTAATGAAATGGAATTTTGTTTTATTTTTACTCAGCACCTTCATGATGCAGGCATCATTCACCGAGTAAGTCTATAAAACACTTCAACAGTGATGTATTGCCGACTTCTACATATTCTTGTGTAACATACAGTCCAGTGTTCTAGATAATTGAGGGTTTTGGGGCAAAAGTCAACATGATCAGCTACATGACCTGAAAATTGATAGAAAATATTTATTTCTGATGATTTGGAGGCTGCAGTGGGAATTGCCTGTTGGAATTCCTTTTGACTCTTGTCGGCCTACGTGTACCTTGAAAACCTATCTGAAACCCTGACGGTCATGAGAATCTAAGATCTGATACATGTGATCTCAGCAGAGATGTGTAATTTGAAGCCCAATTTACCAAAGAAAATTTTAGTTTGAAGGCTGACTGACTCTCTTAACCGTAGAGAGACTTGCATTTAGACCCTGCTAATCTGAACTTGGTTATTTTAAATTCTCCATTATTTTGAACTTCAAACCATTGTCCTTGGATATGACTTTCAGTAATTTACTATCGGCTTTTCAATCTCCATCTATTTTGAACTGTTTTGCCTTCCCCCTGAAAGTTTGAAATGGCGTGATTCAACTGTATTTGAAAGTGTTAATACACCGTTCAAGTCATTTGCATTAACGAAGGACTTGATTAAAACCAAATTCTCTTGAAAATGTTAAAGAAAATGAGGGAATGTCAATAGGAGAATTGAGAGTCTGACCTTGAGAGTTTTTCACCATTTTCAGGATCTAAAGCCAAGTAATATTGTTGTGAAGTCAGATTGTTCACTTAAGGTATGAAAGCTATGAGTAATAATTGTATGAATTTTAAATGCAGTGTTGTTTTGTTCTTAAAAGCAATTCTTCCAGCCAGGCAGCTTTTTAAGAAATCTGAGGGAATGTTAGAAAGCCGACATGTACAACTGTTTAAAAATTGTAATAGACACAAACAACATTACTTGACAGTGAAGTTTAGTCCGTCGCGTTAGAGCTTAATGTTGAGGACATCATCTTACAGGAGTCACCTCATGGGCCTCCATCAGAATATCATTTGTAGATGTACATAATAGTGTGATTTTATTTTGGGGAGTAAGGATGGTGTACAGTGTAGAGGTGAGCACGCTCGCCTCCCACCAATATGGCCCGGGTTTGATTCTGACCCAGTGCCCTATTTAGGTTTGTTGTTGGTTCTCATTGCTCTGAGGGTTTGATTCTGACCCAGTGCCCTATGTGGGTTTATAGTTGGTTCTAGCTGCTCCGAGGCTTTTTGTCCGGTTTCTCCAGTTTTCCTTCTTCCACAAAAACCAACACTCCAAATTCAAATTAAACCAAGATAGAGGACTGCTATGAAAACCAGCTACAAGGCTGATAAGGCTCCCTCATTTCCATTCATTATAGCACTTGTTTGTATATTTAACATTCAACAGATCCTTGACTTTGGCCTTGCGCGAACGGCTGGTGCAGCATTCATGATGACTCCCTATGTTGTGACCCGGTACTACAGAGCACCAGAGGTTATTTTGGGCATGGGTTACAGTGAAAACGTTGACGTGTGGTCTATTGGGTGCATATTGGGTGAAATGATACGAGGAAGTGTCATGTTTCCTGGAACAGATCGTATCCTTTTCAGAAAATAAATAATTTTGTGTTTGTTTTAATATGACATACAGTGGTATCCGGATTTCTCAAACTCTTGATTTTTTAAATCTCTCGATAACTTGAACCAAATGTAGTTTCCCCTTCCTTACCAAAGAGTCAAACACTGCAACTTTAACCCAGATTTCTTGAATTTCTCAATTTTTCAAACCAAATTTTGTCTCCCTTGGAGGTTTGAATGACAGGTGCGGTGGCCTCGTGGTTAGTACGCTCGACCACAGATTGAGCAGTCCTGGTTTGAGTGCTGGCTGGGGACACTTTGTTGTGTTCTTGGGCAAGACATTTTACTCTTACAGTGCCTTTCTCCACTCAGGTGTATATGGGTACCACTTAATCTAATGCTGAGAATAACCCTACAATGGACTGGCATCCCATCCTGGGATAGTACTTAGAAATATTTTTAGTCATTTCATGCTATGGAAAGTGACATAAGTTCCTGAATTATTTTGTGTGACTCTGGATTTTGTGACTCCTTGACCAGCTTATCAGATATTGATCAATGGAACAAAGTCACTGAACTCCTTGGCACGCCATCAGAATCCTTTCTTAACCAGTTGCAACCATCGGTAAGACAGCACAAATCTTCTTGTGCAGTATTTTTCTAGAAAATGATCCTCTGCTCATTTGATACAAAAATCAGGGTAAACTTGGTGGAATTTGAACATTTGTGTCGTCAAAACCAGCACCAGTTATATAAAGGAGTGGGATCACACTTTTAGTCACTGCTGCTCAGCTGCCACATGTAGCTGCACACATGTAGCTAACCTGGGGGAGAGACTCTCATATGTAAAGGTCAGGGAGTAGTACTTAAGGCTGGTTTTCACTAGCGACGGAGTTGTAGTCGGAGTCGTAATCTAGTGAAAATCAAACCGATGGAGTCAGAAGCGGAACACTGATTCTGCTTATGACTCCGTCTTTTACGATCAAGTGAAAACTGCATTGTCGGAGTCGCAAGCAGAAGCGGAAGAATAAACCAATGACAATGTTCGATTCCGGTCCTTGCGATCAGCTGGTTCTTCTGCTTCTGCTTCCGACTCTGACAACCTAGTTTTCACTGGATTGTAAGCGACGGAGTCGTAAACGGAATCGGAAGAACGGAACCGAACATTCTGATTCTTCCAACTCTGATTCTGTCGAGCTTATGTCTCCGCTTTCGACTCTGATTTTCGATTTTCACTCTGACTACGACTCTGACTCCAACTCCGTTGCTAGTGAAAACCAGCCTTTTGGGGTATAAATCAAGGATTCTGGTCTCACTGTGTTCATGTGATGAAACATCACTACATGTATTTTTTTTTTTACTTTACAGGTGAGGATGTATTGTGCCAGTCGACCCAAACAACCTGGATTCAGTTTTGAAGCTCTCTTCCCAGATGATTTATTTCCACCGGGAAACAAACCTAAAGGTGAAGATCATATGTTAAGATTTTATGACTGTTATTCTATCTCTAGAATTGAAAACTAAAATCAGTAAAATTTTCTTTTAATAAGTTAATCTTCATCTCTCGTTTATTTTTGACTGCACTTATTGCACGAGATTAGAATTTATTTTGAGTTATTTTGACCATAGTTAGTGGTTCGCCTCTACTAACTATGTTTTGACCACGTACAAAATTACCTTAAAATTGAAGGAAACTTGAAAATAATAGTTTACTAAGACAGTAAATCGTCAAAGAAATAATAATGCAGGAATAATACCATCTGAATTTTGCCCTGAATTTGCGTTAATCGTGGCGTAGTTTCTTTAAACTTGATGTAAAAAAACCAAATTCATACGTGGCATTTCACGCTTATATCCTGTTGCATTTTTTGTTTCTAGCTGAACAATGTCGAGATCTTCTCTCGAAGATGCTGGTGGTTGATCGTTCTAAACGGATCTCAGTGATAGAAGCGTTACATCATCCTTACATACATGTGTGGTATGAAAGAAGTGAAGTGGAGTCGGTGAGCATCACATACAGTGCTAATACATAACTGGAGCCATTTACAACGAGTGTGTAGTGGGTCAAAATCCAAAAATGCTGTACATACCAGTTTTGCAACGCTTTCCCATGGAATATCCTACGAATCACTTGTATTGTTTCGGTATTCACATGAGCTTTTAGCCAGTGACAAGTGGGATATTACATGGGATACAACGAGAGAGCGTTGCATAACTGTTTTGTTCCATGCCATAGAAAATACAGTGACCAACACAATCAATGCGATATACGCACGGTGCAGGATGGGAAGGTTGGATGTAATACCGTCGAATGTACAGAGAATTTCTTGTATTCTAATTAACAATTAGACTACGAGCCGAGTTTTCTACGAGCAGATAGTCAACGAGGCGCAGCCGAGTTGACTATCGCTCGTAGAAAACGAGGGCGAGTAGTCCAATTGTTTTAGTATAAATTTACCGTAGTCTCGTTGCATAAAAGAAAAAAAATGTCAAGTAACGCGTAGAAAAAAACTTTTATTATGTTACATCAGGTTCAAACGTGATGCGCGATGTGCACTGATGCGTAACTGTTTTCTATCAGCGGATAGAAAACGGTAATATAGCCAATCAAATTCACGAATTCACAACAGACTACGGTAAATTTATACTAATTGGCTGTATTCTCTTTGGCATTGCATAAAGCACAGTATTCCACGTAGACTACATAGCAGGCTAAAATAGATTTGTTCGCAAGTTCAGTATGTGCGAGCTATAAAAATAGTCCCTTGTTGCACCTGTATTATTTTGACGTATTTTTCTCTCACATTACTGATGAAAGATGTTTTTGTTTTTCTGCTAGCCAATACCGAATAAATACGATCACGCTGTAGACGAGAAAGACCACACTGTTGAAGACTGGAAACGTAAGTACAAAAATAGAAGAAAAGAAATCACCATACTGATACAGTGAACGAAACCATTTCTCAACCCTTTGACTTACAGTTTTTAAAGCTTTCATCTCGCGAGACGAGTGTTTCGTCTCTCGAGATAAGAGTCCCGCCGCGCGAGACGAGTCGCCCGAGGATGGTGACTTTCTTTGAAGCGGCACTGTACAACAAACGCATACCCCGACCGTGTAAGAAGGGAAAGGGTAGGTGCCCTGTGAATGGGTGTTAGCGCGGTGGATAGAGCAGTCTGGGTTCGAGCCCTGGCGGAGGTAGGTGCCTCCCTCCACCAAGGTGTAAAAAGGGCTAGTGATGGATTTTATTGCTGGGGCAACCCTGCGATGGACTAGCATCCCATCCAGGGGGGAGTAGAGATACTCCTAGTCGCTTCATGCTACAGAAAGCGGAGATAAACGACGGCGATATGGACCACTTGTTCTGATTACCAATACATTCTCTTCATTGATGTCATCACATGATAACGTGCGTGTGAGGAGAGTTTATGATTTGATCTGTGTCATTTCAGGTACAATCTACCAAGAAGTTATCTCCTACAACAGCGCAAATGACATTCCATCACCTGTAGATGGAAACGGTGAGATCAACGCGTCGTCATCCAGCTCTAGTATTTCATCAGGTGGGTCGTAGTTTCTTTGTTTGTAGTCTGCCCGAGGAAGCTCGGGTCTTTATCGGTAAACCTTCGTTTAGATTTGCAAACCTCGGAAGTGATCTCGTTCGATTAACGTCATACTGCACCGTATCGCTCTCTAACACTGTCGTAGGGATCATTCAATTACCCGAGAAGGAAGCTGCAAGCAGTCCCCTTCGTCTGTTGAGCGTGACGCAACAGAGCGCGCGTGAGGAAAAAGGTCCGCGCGAGGACGAGAAGGAAGCCCGGCCCTCTTTCTTCTAACTTGTATTTTTTTGCGTCACGTTAAGCTCCCGACAGACAAAGAAGAAGATGGACTGCTTGCAATCTAGAGTTAATTAATTAATTAATTAATCAGTTATCAATAAATCAGACTCAACTTTTCAGTTTAGAATTATAACTGTCAGATCTAAAACTTGATAAGCGAGCTTTCCTCGGAACTTGAATGATTAAGAATGTAACTTAGCTTGAAAGTTTGTGAAACGATATAAAAACCTCGAAAGTTTTAGCCGAACTTGTGTAATATTTAAATTTATTTATGTATTAAAAATGGTTCAGTTTAAACTTTCGTTGAAAAAGTTGACTGAGAGTTAAAAATGTTAATTTTATACAATGCCAATGTGAAACACATCGTACCATTCTCACTCGACAGTTTCCACATCTTTTTGTTGGCTTCCCATATCTCGGCCAATCAAAACCCAAACTTCAAATCACACGTGCACCCGTCAAAGTTGTCAGTTGCCTAATACATGCACGAGCTTAGCTAGTGCCTTATTGACTGTTTGATTGGCTGAAGAGACGTCAACTTGGTCACGTGCTGATGCTTTGATTGGCTCACAAATTTGAAGAAACCAACACAAAGATGCGAAAACCTGTCAAAACGTAAACATTTTTTCTCGAGTGACAACGGTACGTAACACCTCTCTGTAAAACATGTACGTAAATCTTTAGGAGTAGAAAGTTCCAAAAAGAAAGCTAAACGTAAAAAACGGGATGCGCAGTCGGGAAGTGGAATAGGCTCAAGGTCAGTAGAACAATAAAAGTAAATACATATTGAATAAAAATAAACATTAAAAATATGTTACTCTCGTACCGTTGCCACTGGATTCTCAGTGATAAATGCGTGGAATTTGTGTTGCTTTAGTCACTACCTAAATGAGTGTCATTTCCGGTACGCATGATATTGTTGTTGTGTACAGCCGCCGTAGATTTTACTTCGTGGGATTAATTCAAGAGATGAGGATTGATTGTTAAGGGATATTGGAAAGCGCTTAAGAAAATCTTAGTGTAAATTAAAGTGAAAATACAGTATGCAATCTGGAAAGCGCGCGAAATCGTCAAGCGCGGGAAATTACGCGAGGGGTCATGGACTCGCTTCTGATTGGTTGAGGACAACGTTGCCTTCACTCTGATTGGACACAACAGTTTAACATAGTTTCTCAACCACTCCTAACCCAAAAGAAAAGTAATTTTAGTCGTAAAAGCTGCGCTAAAGGTGTTCTTGCTGCTTGCTAAGAATTTAAAACGTGTTATTAAATGTACTTTTGCTCTTTTGAATCTCCAAACCCGTTTATAAGCCCTCTCTCATCCTGCGAGCCTTTTGTAACTTCGAGATTTTGAGTAATTGTCTGTTTTCCTGTTTGTTAAGAATCCGACAGATGATAAGAGGAGATGAGTACTAAGTCCCGGATGGACAGAAGATAAAAAAAAATTCGCTGTTGATTCAGGTTATCACGAGCTGGAATAATTCAAGGATATGACCTCGTTGTGTTTGTTTTCCATCATTTGTAAATTTGTCAGACCGCAAATGAACAGTTCATGCGGTTCTGTTAAGTTACCAAGAAAAAAATATCGCATGTAAATTAAATGTTCCAGGTACAGGCTAAACAGGTAACGTGAAGAATAACAATTATAAGAAACTGGTTGAACCAGTTTAGGATTCGTGTTTAAGAGAAGCATGAGTACTTCGGTTATAAGAAGTTGAGAAGATAAATAGGAAGAAAATAATAGAAAAAGCTGCTATAAATGTGAAAATACCAGCTATCTAAAAGAACTATGTGCCACTAGCCTAGTTGTTGTAATTCAATTGTGTTGAAGAATTTCTTAAATTTGTTTTCGCTTATATAGAAATGCTTTAGTTAGAGAAGTTTATTTTTGGTCTTCATAATTTAGACAAGCGCTAGCTGATTATCTTTAATGTCATTAAAACATATTGTAAGAATTTGAACATTACGGAAACATTTTTAAAACTGCTGAATGAACTTGGTAGCTTAGCTACTTTTCGTGTTGAAGTGGTTTTCTTGTGACTGTCGTGAACGAAGACTGAAACCAAATTAGGG
Source organism: Platygyra sinensis (assembly GCA_019787425.1). Classification (NCBI taxonomy): domain Eukaryota; kingdom Metazoa; phylum Cnidaria; class Anthozoa; order Scleractinia; family Merulinidae; genus Platygyra; species Platygyra sinensis. The sequence goes on along the minus strand of JAHPZR010055859.1, from coordinate 13,991 downwards.
CATTGCAAATCTTTTAAACCAATCACCGCTGCAGAGAAAATGCAATAAACCAATCACAATCCAGGGAATGGCGCAGGCGGCCACTAGCGCGGGAAAATTTCAGCAAGCCTTTTGCCTTTCTCTGATTTGCCGACAGTGCTTAAACTTACACCAGGACGAGTCACGGAGTTGTAAATGGCTTGTTTACGATAGCCACTTGAACACCATTTTTGTGCTATTTTTTGACCCTTGTAACTGTTAAAGTTATGTTAACATATTTATTTGAATTACAGTTTCGTAATTATTAACATTTTAATTACAGCAACTTTCATTAAACAATATAGATTTCATAGAATCATGTTTTGATATTTTGGAGTGCTTTGAACTTCCCAAACAAGCCTCGTTTCAAAGGGAAAGCATCATTCGCTAACAACTTCCAGTGTAGCCTGTGTCATAGCCACCCTCCCAAAAGGAAAAGAAAAACAAATTAGGGGGGAAGACTGCGGCTTTGACACAGTCTGCTTCCTGTGCTGATTGGCTACCCGTTCCTTTAAGGGAGGAAAAACTTAATTACAAGTCTGTTGCTAAGGAAATCTCAAAACCTCCCTTTTTTGGCTCCTGAAGTCCAGTGGGCACCAAAGCAAGGCTGCTGCCTAACAGGAGCCCGGCTGCCTGGGGCACCCAAGAAAGTCCTTTGGGCTCCTAAGTTTTTGAAGCATCTCCCAAAACATTACTTGTTGGGCTCCTAACTTTTTTGGCTTTTGCCCTTCTGGGCTCCTTGAAATATTGTTAGGCAACAGCCTTGCAAAGTTTACCGAGTAAATACGTGGGCACCAAAGTTTACCGTTTATAGCCTCTTAAAGATCTATAATTTTCGAAATATTGTACATTTCCTCAAACGCATGCTACAAGTTGTAGATAATGCCGTGTTTTGGCAAAACGTATTGTTATATTTCGAAAACGATCCACTCAGTCCGAGTTTTTAGACGTTTTCTATTGTGGTCACGTGACATACCAAAGATGGGCTTGGTTCGAAACATTTAAGGTTATTCCTCACAATTGCATTGCGCATCCCTTCTGCGCATAATTTATGGCGTCATTTAGCGCGCCCGCGTGCACGCGCTTATTGATAACATAGCGGATTTGCCTAGATATCGAGCGCTGTTAGTTGGAAAATGGCTATAGCTCACCAACGAGCCCGGGCACCCCAACTTTTTTTTCAGTCATTGTAATCAACTTATCATAAACTTTTCTTGAGGAAAGACTGATCTGATTTCTATTGCTGAAAATTGAATAAATAACGAAAATAGCAAGTAAACTGTGGTCTTTTCTATTTTGCCCTATGGTAACCATGTCAAGAAATTTGGTTGAAATTTAATCAAGAATTCAGCTTTCTGTCTAAATCAAACTTACAAAGTTTATTTGTGTCCGATACAATGCATTGACTCCAGTTTAATGCGTGTTCTCACGAGTCTCGGTCACAAAAATTTACAATTATTACTGGGAAGGCGTTCTTGTAATAAGCATTAAATAATGCCAAAATGGGTCATTTTCAATGCCCCAGTGCTCATTAATGAGTATGGGCACCCCCCTTTTTTATTTCAAAATTGAAGTTCTCATATGATAGATAGTCAGTTGGCAAAGTTTGAACGAAAATCTATTGTCAGTTTTATTTCAGGGGAATTACCTTAAAGGAAACGTGAATCGAACAAACACGGTAAACTTTGATGCCCACTGGACTTCAGGAGCCAAAAAAGGAGGTTTTGATATTTCCTGAGCAACAGACTTGTAGTTAAGTTTCTCCCCCTTAAGGCTTTTCTCGTCTGTTACACTGTCATCTGTTACATGTTCCTAGTGAATTCCCCGAGTGTTCTGCTATTGTGTAATGTGGAATACACGCTGAGGGCCCCTTTGTTTTCTCTGGCGCTCTTCTTTTTTCCGTACATTCGCTGAACGGGGTGTGTCATAAATACCTTGCCCCCATATCTATTAATGCATTTCCCTTTGAGTTCCGTGTATGGTATCTTGTCCCTTACAGCGTTTCTTCTCCATGTCAGATTCAGACAGATTCAGAGACGCGCGCTTTTCAGACGCGGACGGAAACAGGAAGAGAACCTTTCGCGTGTTAGGACAGTATTGTCTCCCAGTTTATTTTATAATATTGTGCGAAGGCAAGTTAAAAGTGCCGGTTGCCACTTCTTCTGCTAGTTCCCCGCGTGTTAGGGGTGCGTTCCCTTACGGAGTGCGTCCTCAACGCCTTCCCGGTGCAGTGGTTTGTGCGTCTCCCCCCGAGTTCCCTGCATGGCATCACTTCCCTTACGGCGAGTCAGAAGCATATATTTTTCACAAAAAAATTTTTACTGCAGATAAATTTACAAGTAATATCAAGGGAGGTATATTTATTTCTATTCCATGTTTAGAATGTAAGTTCGATTAAACAAAAATAGACTAGGAGCTAAAACTGTAAAAAATAAGATAAATAGAGCTTGCTGTAGTTTGACGGTGTCCGACTCGGGTTTATAAATGTTTGTAGTTAAGGTGACTCCTCGGAATAAAAGTTGCGGAACAATTTTTTTTGAAACTTTCCCTGAATGTTTCCTGCCAAGCACTGTTTCCAAAAATACAACAAAAAGGATAGGCCACCATGCTCGCTAAAGAGATAGGATGGGCCTATCTTACCCCATTTACGCCTAACCTTGCGCATTATTTCATCAGTTCACGTTACATTTTGCGGTCGCTGAAGGCCATAATTTAAGAGAAAACTAGCATTCATTTCCAAGCCGAACTGGGCTTGAGGGAAGTCTCTTAGGTAGTGTACGTGTACGCATTCATGTGCGCACGCTAATGACGCGAAAATCGTGCTGATCCTGAAGTCCAGCGGGCATCAAAGTTTACCGTGTTTGTTCGATTCACGTTTCCTTTAAATGTTTCGAACCAAGCCCATCTTTGGTGTGTCACGTGACCACAATATAAAACGTCTAAACACTCGGACTGAGTGGATCGTTTTCGAAATATAACAATACGTTTTGCCAAAACACGGCATTATCTACAACTTGTAGCATGCGTTTGAGGAAATGTACAATATTTCGAAAATTATAGATCGTCAAGAGGCTATAAACGGTAAACTTTGGTGCCCACGTATTTACACGGTAAACTTTGGTGCCCACGGAACTTCAGGAGCCAAAAAAAGGAGGTTTTGAGATTTCCTTAGCAACAGACTTGTAATTAAGTTTTTCCTCCCTAAAGGAACGGGTAGCCAATCAGCACAGGAAGCAGACTGTGTCAAACCCGCAGCCTTCCCCCCTAATTTGTTTTTCTTTTCCTTTTGGGAGGGTGGCTATGACACAGGCTACACTGGAAGTTGCTAACGAATGATGCTTTCCCTTTGAAACGAGGCTTGTTTGGGAAGTTCAAAGCACTCCAAAATATCAAAACATGATTCTATGAAATCTATATTGTTTAACGAAAGTTGCTGTAATTAAAATGTTAATAATTACGAAACTGTAATTCAAATAAATATGTTAACATAACTTTAACAGTTACAAGCGTCAAAAAATAGCACAAAATGGTGTTCAAGTGGCTATCGTAAACAAGCCATTTACAACTCCGTGACTCGTCCTGGTGTAAGTTTAAACACTGTCGGCAAATCAGAGAAAGGCAAAAGGCTTGCTGAAATTTTCCCGCGCTAGTGGCCGCCTGCGCCATTCCCTGGATTGTGATTGGTTTATTGCATTTTCTCTGCAACGGTGATTGGTTTAAAAGATTTGCAATGCCCTAATTTGGTTTCAGTCTTCGTTCACGACAGCCACAAGAAAACCACTTCAACACGAAAAGTAGCTAACCTACCAAGTTCATTAAGCAGTTTTAAAAATGTTTCCGTAATGTCCAAATTCTTACAATATGTTTTAATGACATTAAGAAAGATAATCAGCTAGCGCTTGTCTAAATTATGAAGACCAAAAATAAACTTCTCTAACTAAAGCATTTCTAATATAAGCGAAAACAAGTTCAAGAAATTCTTCAACACAATTAAATTACAACAACTAGGCTAGTGACATATAGTTCTTTTAGATAGCTGGTATTTTCACATTTATAGCAGCTTTTTCTATTATTTTCTTCCTATTTATCTTGTCAACTTCTTATAACCGAAGTACTCATGCTTCTCTTAAACACGAATCCTAAACTGGTTCAACCAGTTTCTTATAATTGTCATTCTTCACGTTACCTGTTTAGCCTGTACCAGGAACATTTAATTTACATGCGATATTTTTTTTCTTGGTAACTTAACAGAACCGCATGAACTGTTCATTTGCGGTCTGACAAATTTACAAATGATGGAAAACAAACACAACGAGGTCATATCCTTGAATTATTCCAGCTCGTGATAACCTGAATCAACAGCGAATTTTTTTTTATCTTCTGTCCATCCGGGCCTTAGTACTCATCTCCTCTTATCATCTGTCGGATTCTTAACAAACAGGAAAAACAGACAATTACTCAAAATCTCGAAGTTACAAAAGGCTCGCAGGATGAGAGGGGGCTTATAAACGGGTTTGGAGATTCAAAAGAGCAAAAGTACATTTAATAACACGTTTTAAATTCTTAGCAAGCAGCAAGAACACCTTTAGCGTAGCTTTTACGACTAAAATTACTTTTCTTTTGGGTTAAGAGTGGTTGAGAAACTATGTTAAACTGTTGTGTCCAATCAGAGTGAAGGCAACGTTGTCCTCAACCAATCAGAAGCGAGTCCATGACCCCTCGCGTAATTTCCCGCGCTTGACGATTTCGCGCGCTTTCCAGATTGCATACTGTATTTTCACTTTTACACTAAGATTTTCTTAAGCGCTTTCCAATATCCCTTAACAATCAATCCTCATCTCTTGAATTAATCCCACGAAGTAAAATCTACGGCGGCTGTACACAACAACAATATCATGCGTACCGGAAATGACACTCATTTAAGTAGTGACTAAAGCAACACAAATTCCACGCATTTATCACTGAGAATCTAGTGGCAACGGTACGAGAGTAACATATATTTTTAATGTTTATTTTTATTCAATATGTATTTACTTTTATTGTTCTACTGACCTTGAGCCTATTCCACTTCCCGACTGCGCATCCCGTTTTTTACGTTTAGCTTTCTTTTGGAACTTTCTACTCCTAAAGATTTACGCACATGTTTTACAGAGAGGTGTTACGTACCGTTGTCACTCGAGAAAAAATGTTTACGTTTTGACAGGTTTTCGCATCTTTGTGTTGGTTTCTTCAAATTTGTGAGCCAATCAAAGCATCAGCACGTGACCAAGTTGACGTCTCTTCAGCCAATCAAACAGTCAATAAGGCACTAGCTAAGCTCGTGCATGTATTAGGCAACTGACAGCTTTGACGGGTGCACGTGTGATTTGAAGTTTGGGTTTTGATTGGCCGAGATATGGGAAGCCAACAAAAAGATGTGGAAACTGTCGAGTGAGAATGGTACGATGTGTTTCACACTGGCATTGTAAATTAACATTTTTAACTCTCAGTCAACTTTTTCAACGAAAGTTTAAACTGAACCATTTTTAACACATAAATAAATTTAAATATTACACGTGTTCGGCTAATACTTTCGAGGTTTTTATATCATTTCACAAACTTTCAAGCTAAGTTACATTCTTTATCATTCAAGTTCCGAGGAAAGCTCGCTTATCAAGTTTTAGATCTGACAGTTATAATTCTAAACTGAAAAGTTGAGTCTGCTTTATTGATAACTGATTAATTAATTAACTCTAGATTGCAAGCAGTCCATCTTCTTCTTTGCCTGTCGGGAGCTTAACGTGACGCAAAAAAATACAAGTTAGAAGAAAAAGGGCCGGGCTTCCTTCTCGTCCTTGCGCGGACCTTTTTCCTCACGCGCACTCAGTTGCGTCACGCTCAACAGACGAAGGGAACTGCTTGCAGCTTCCTTCTCGGGTAATTGAATGATCCCTACGACAGTGTTAGAGAGCGATACGGTGCAGTATGACGTTAATCGAACGAGATCACTTCCGAGGTTTGCAAATCTAGACGAAGGTTTACCGATAAAGACATGAGCTTCCCCGGGCAGACTACAAACAAAGAAACTACGACCCACCTGATGAAATACTTGAGCTGGATGATGACGCGTTGATCTCACCGTTTCCATCTACAGGTGATGGAATGTCATTTGCGCTGTTGTAGGAGATAACTTCTTGGTAGATTGTACCTGAAATGACACAGATCAAATCATAAACTCTCCTCACACGCACGTTATCATGTGATAACATCAATGAAGAGAATGTATTGGTAATCAGACCAAGTGGTCCATATCGCCGTCGTTTATCTCCGCTTTCTGTAGCATGAAGCGACTAGGAGTATCTCTACTCCCCCTGGATGGGATGCTAGTCCATCGCAGGGTTGCCCCAGCAATAAAATCCATCACTAGCCCTTTTTACACCTTGGTGGAGGGAGGCACCTACCTCCGCCAGAACTCGAACCCAGAGTGCTCTATCCACCGCGCTAACACCCCTTCACAGGGCACCTACCCTTTCCCTTCTTACACGGTCGGGGTATGCGTTTGTTGTACAGTGCCGCTTCAAAGAAAGTCACCATCCTCGGGCGACTCGTCTTGCGCGACGGGACTCTCATCTCGAGAGACGAAACACTCGTCTCGCGAGACGAAAGCTTTAAAAACTGTAAGTCAAAGTGTTGAGAAATGGTTTCGTTCACTGTATGGTGATTTCTTTTCTTCTATTTTTGTACTTACGTTTCCAGTCTTCAACAGTGTGGTCTTTCTCGTCTACAGCGTGATCGTATTTATTCGGTATTGGCTAGCAGAAAAACAAAAACATCTTTCATCAGTAACGTGAGAGAAAAATAGGTCAAAATAATACAGGTGCAACAAGGGACTATTTTTATAGCTCGCACATAGTGAACTTGCGAACAAATCTATTTAGCCTGCTATGTAGTCTACGTGGAATACTGTGCTTTATTGTATATATAGCGAGAATCTTAGTTAATAAACCCTGCAAATAGAATTCTATATGTGCTATATTTTCACATGTGAAAAAGCGATACGTCCAATCAACTTCGCGTATAGCATTCTTCACATGTGAAAATATAACCAATCATCGCCCAGAGTAGAATGGCTTAGCCAATCAGAGCAAAACACTCAAATGGCTTCCCAGAAGCGTGGTCTTGAAATCGGCGCCCGCTTGCAGTTTGTATTTTAAAAACATGGCTTCGGCTTCCCGTTTTAGTTGACTTTCGGAAACAGCAGCGGAATACATCCAACATCTTGATCATTAGCACTTCAGCTTCAGCCAACAGTTACCTCAGCAAGTCTCATCTCTGTTTCAAGGGCGAACATTGAAGGAGGAATATTTCTACACACAGCGTACAAGTCAGCAGAGTTCGAATTTGTCTTTGCACAGCACGGAGCGTCGTCATGGACAAGCGAAAAGATTTCACACTTTGTGTTTTAATGCGAATTCCCCAAATTGTATTTTACGTTGTGTAGGCTCTTTGTCCGCTTGCTGTTGGACGGCAAAGCGAATTTGTTTTTTATTACGTTCAGTCATTTACCTCAGTCTTGAATTTTTTGCTGTTCTGCATGTAAGCTTATGTCATCGGGGAATAATAAAACTGATTTAAAGGATACGTTTAATTCTCGCTATATATACAATAAACAAATTACAGCATAGAAAGTGCTTTGTACGGATTTTTATTCACTCGTTGCAAAACTTTGAAAACTCACTCGTTCGCTGCGCTCACTCGTTCGTTTTGCAAAGTTTTGCAACTCGTGAATAAAAATCCGTACGTCGCACTTTCTCTGAAGTAATCTATTTTATGCAATGCCAAAGAGAATACAGCCAATTAGTATAAATTTACCGTAGTCTGTTGTGAATTCGTGAATTTGATTGGCTATATTACCGTTTTCTATCCGCTGATAGAAAACAGTTACGCATCAGTGCACGTCACGCATCACGTTTGAACCTGATGTAACATAATAAAACAGTTCTTTTCTACGCGTTACTTGACATTTTTTTCTTTTTATGCAATGAGACTACGGTAAATTTATACTTAAACAATTGGACTACTCGCCCTCGTTTTCTACGAGCGATAGCACTTTGGCTAATCACCTCCGAGCTAGCCAATCAGCATGCGCGAAAAGTACTATTCACTTGTGTGGTATATATTAAAATATCATTAGTATATACCACACAAGGGAATAGTGCTTTTTGCGTGCACTGATTGGCTAGCTTGGAGGTGATTAGCAGCCAAAGAAAAAACAAAATAAACAAAATGGCTTTTGTCGGTACATTGCCACAAATAAAGTTACTCTTCTGACCCGCTAGTTATTCAGCTTGTGTGGTATATACTAAACAATCATTCACCTCAGTGTCGCTGAATAATTGTTAATTATTCTGGGAAAAATATCCATTCCTCATTGGGATTGGAAATCAGACAGTCCCCTTTGTTGCAGGGATAGGCATTATGTGGGATCACATATTGTTGATCCATTACCACGAACACCAAAACCGCACAAATCATCTCAGAACTAATTGCTGTTTACGTTAAGTTAGGGAAGATTAAAAGTCAGCCTTTGGCACTAGGAGCTCTGGGTAACAAATGTGAGCTATGATTGGTCGATGGTTACCTTTAATTTGGAAACCACTGATCAATCATAGTCCACATTTTGTATCTGAACCATCCCAGTAATGGTAAAGGTTGCATATGAGCCAAGGGGCCTAACAGGTCAGAGCTTATCGCAGTTTCTGTAGCATGAAGCAACTAGGAAATTTCTACTCTCCCCTGGATGAGATGCTAGACCATTGCAGGGTTACCCCGAGCATTAAGTTCACCCGTGACAATTTATATACACCTGGGTGGAAGGAGGCACTGTGAGAGAAAAGTGTATTTCTCAAAAACACATCACAGTGTCCCTGGTCAGGGCTCGCACCCAGACTGCTTTATCCAGAGACAAGCACACTAACCATGAGGCCACTGTGCCTCCCACCAACCCAGGGCTGGCAGTCAGTCTCCCCAAAGTTCTGTCAAGGGCAATAGGTTGCTTAAGAGTAACAAAATATGAGGATGTCTAAAAATCTAATTTATGATGTTCGTGGTGAAATATTAAAGATATCTAGTAAAATGACTATTATGCTGCTAAATAATATGTAGATTTAGGCCAGCCTAAAAGCGTAGGTTGAGAAAATTGAAAAAAAAATGAGTTAATTATTGACAAAACCAAATACAACAGAATTTCCATTCTTGTTCTATAACGGCTAACATTTGAGAAAACAACGGAAAATAAAAGCGAAGAACTCAGGTAAAAATCAATCTGAAAACAAGAAATCAATTAATTTAATTTCTACGCCGCGTGACGAAATATTCATACGGCGCTGCGAAACAAAAATGAAAGTTGTGAATAAAAAGACGACAAAAACAAGCCAATTATGTTGAGATCAGTCGTATTTCAAGTGTGTTAAATTAGTAGCCATTCAGTTCTTTTCTTGGCAGTTTTGTAGTAGCTGAATAAGACTCCCAAAAATATTTGAACGAAGCGAATAATCTATAAGTAAACAAAGCGCCTGGAGGTCGCCGTAAATTAAATATGCAGAAATCCAGTGTGCAAGTACTGTTCACTTTAAAAACCTAAAATTCCAAAATACAGGGAACCAAATGAAAGAAATGCCAAAGGAAGTTCAATAGCAGTAAAGTTTCATTCAAGCTGAGGGAAAGAAACCTATTTAAAAGCGAAAAAATGTTGAAAATTTCGCAGACGTGTCACACTGCACGAGCAGTGTTCAAATTAATTCTTCATGCCAAAGTGAAAGCTTTAGTTATTGCCGAGCGCTTTTGGAGTCATTTTAACGCCCGTGGCTTTACCAATCGTTCCAAAAGTTTAAATCAACTTCAAGTAATAATTTACATTACCATTGTTGTTTCTAAAGTCCGAGAAGCTGCTTTAAATCTGTGAGTTGTCGTCAAAACTTGTAAAGCGTTCGATCTTCATGACCTTCATGTTTTCGCGATGGTTGTAGGAAGAAAAATACCGTTCAGGGTCCCGTAGGCGCGAACATTTCGGCTTCTCAAGCATATGGCGATTTTCAGAGGTTGCGACATTCTGACTTGATGTTAAAATTTATTGAGTTATTTTTTTGTAAAAAAATACCTCTTAGTCGGCGCGTCGAGTATGTTATGGACGGGTCAACGGATCAGTGAGTGAGTCAGTGAGTGAGAGATGTATGTATGTCACACCAATCAGGATCGTATCTACTATAAACAGCCAATCAAATTTCTCATATGATCTTTACCGGTAAATGAATAAGAAATTTGATTGGCTGTTTATAGTAGATACGATCCTGATTGGTGTGACATACATACATCTCTCACTCACTGACTCACTCACTGATCCGTTGACCCGTCCATAACATACTCGACGCGCCGACTAAGAGGTATTTTTTTACAAAAAAATAACTCAATAAATTTTAACATCAAGTCAGAATGTCGCAACCTCTGAAAATCGCCATATGCTTGAGAAGCCGAAATGTTCGCACCTACGGGACCCTGAACGGTATTTTTCTTCCTACAACCATCGCGAAAACATGAAGGTCATGAAGATCGGAACGCTTTACAAGTTTTGACGACAACTCACAGATTTAAAGCAGCTTCTCGGACTTTAGAAACAACAATGGTAATGTAAATTATTACTTGAAGTTGATTTAAACTTTTGGAACGATTGGTAAAGCCACGGGCGTTAAAATGACTCCAAAAGCGCTCGGCAATAACTAAAGCTTTCACTTTGGCATGAAGAATTAATTTGAACACTGCTCGTGCAGTGTGACACGTCTGCGAAATTTTCAACATTTTTTCGCTTTTAAATAGGTTTCTTTGCCCCAGCTTGAATGAAACTTTACTGCTATTGAACTTCCTTTGGCATTTCTTTCATTTGGTTCCCTGTATTTTGGAATTTTAGGTTTTTAAAGTGAACAGTACTTGCACATTGGATTTCTGCATATTTAATTTACGGCGACCTCCAGGCGCTTTGTTTACTTATAGATTATTCGCTTCGTTCAAATATTTTTGGGAGTCTTATTCAGCTACTACAAAACTGCCAAGAAAAGAACTGAATGGCTACTAATTTAGCACACTTGAAATACGACTGATCTCAACATAATTGGCTTGTTTTTGTCGTCTTTTTATTCACAACTTTCATTTTTGTTTCGCAGCGCCGTATGAATATTTCGTCACGCAGCGTAGAAATTAAATTAATTGATTTCTTGTTTTCAGATTAATTTTTACCCGCGTTCTTCGCTTTTATTTTCCGTTGTTTTCTCAAATGTTAGCCGTTATAGAACAAGAATGGAAATTCTGTTGTATTTGGTTTTGTCAATAATTAACTCATTTTTTTTTTCAATTTTCTCAACCTACGCTTTTAGGCTGGCCTAAATCTACATATTATTTAGCAGCATAATAGTCATTTTACTAGATATCTTTAATATTTCACCACGAACATCATAAATTAGATTTTTAGACATCCTCATATTTTGTTTCTCTTAAGCAACCTATTGCCCTTGACAGAACATTGGGGAGACTGACTGCCAGCCCTGGGTTGGTGGCAGGCACAGTGGCCTCATGGTTAGTGTGCTTGTCTCTGGATAAAGCAGTCTGGGTTCGAGCCCTGACCAGGGACACTGTGATTTGTTTTTGAGAAATACACTTTTCTCTCACAGTGCCTCCTTCCACCCAGGTGTATATAAATTGTCACGGGTGAACTTAATGCTCGGGATAACCCTGCAATGGTCTAGCATCTCATCCAGGGGAAAGGAAATTTCCTAGTTGCTTCATGCTACAGAAACTGGGATAAGCTCTGACCTGTTAGGCCCCTTGGCTCATATGCAGACCTTACCATTACTGGGATGGTTCAGATACAAAATGTGGACTATGACTGATCAGTGGTTTCCAAATTAAAGGTAAGTATCGACCAATCATAGCTCACATTTGTTAACCCAGAGCTCCTAGTGCCAAAGGCTGACTTTTAATCTTCCCTAATTTAACGTAAACAGCAATTAGTTCCGAGATGATTTGTGCGGTTTTGGTGTTCGTGGTAATGGATCAACAATATGTGATCCCACATAATGCCTATCCCTGCAACAAAGGGGACTGTCTGATTTCCAATCCCAATGAGGAATGGATATTTTTCCCAAGAATAATTAACAATTATTCAGCGACACTGAGGTGAATGATTGTTTTAGTATATACCACACAAGCTGAATAACTAGCGGTCAGAAGAGTAACTTTATTTGTGGCAATGTACCGACAAAAGCCATTTTGTTATTTTGTTTTTCTTTGGCTGCTAATCACCTCCAAGCTAGCCAATCAGTGCACGCAAAAAGCACTATTCCCTTGTGTGGTATATACTAATGATATTTAATATATACCACACAAGTGAATAGTACTTTTCGCGCATGCTGATTGGCTAGCTCGGAGGTGATTAGCCAAGTGCTATTCAGCTCCGAGCAGCCGAAGAAAAATAAAATGGCTTTTGTCGCTATATTTTAACTAATAAAGTTACTCTTTGGGCTGTTAGTTATTCAGCTTGTGTGGTATATACTAAAACAATTATTCACCTCATTGTCGGTGAAAGTGGTGGATATTTACCTCCACTTCGGTGAATAATTGTTAACTATTTGAACTTCATTCCTGCTTTTTCATACGGGTTCAACTGTAGCAATATTTCATAACCAAACAGCAGAATGCACATTAGTCATTAGATGAATGAGCTGGCTCTAAGAGCCCTTTGATTGTATTTAAAAAACAACGGTACAGCCTTGGTATACAATATCCAACATACCAACTGAACATTAAGCTAGTCGTTATGCTATTTTCCCACTTTAAATGCTTCCTTCATTGTTCCAGAATTTTATCGGATAATCCAATAGAGACAATTGAACCAGAAGCATTCAAGCTCGGAGCCCGCCATCTAGTAATGTAAGTTATTTCTTAATGCACTTGTATCAGTGGTATAAACCAGGCCCAGTTGTTCAAAGGCTGGATAACGCTATCCACCGGATAAATCACTATCCAGTTGATAGCGCGGTTTGTTTTGTTAACACTTATCCACTGGATAGTGATTTATCCGGTGGATAGCGTTATCCAGCCTTTGAACAACTGGAGCCAGATAAATGGATTACTTCATAGAAAGTGCTTTGTACGGATTTTTTATTCACTCGTTGCAAAACGAACGAGTGAGCGCAGCGAACGAGTGAGTTTTGCAAAGTTTTGCAACGAGTGAATAAAAATCCGTACAAAGCACTTTCTATGCTGTAATTTGTTTATTGTATATATAGCGAGAATTAGACATGTCCTTTAAATCAGTTTTATTTTTGCCCCATGACATAAGCTTACATGCAGAACAGCAAAAAATTCAAGACTGATGTAAATGACCGAACGTAATAAAAAACAAATTCGCTTTCCCGTCCAGCAGCAAGCGGACAAAGAGCCTACACAACGTAAAATACAATACGGGGATATCGAATTAAAACACAGTGTGAAATCTTTTCGCTTGTCCATGACGACGCTTCGCGCTTGCAAAGACAAATTGTTGACTTACGTTGTGTGTAGAAAAGTTCCTCCTTGAATGTTCGCCCTTGAAACAGAGATAAGACTTGCCGAGGTGACTCTTGGCTGAAGCTGAAGTGCTAATGATCAAGATGTTGGATGTATTCCGCTGTTGTTTCCGAAAGTCAACTAAAACGGGAAGCCGAAGCCATGTTTTTAAAACACAAACTGCAAGCTGATTTCAAGACCACACTTCTGGGAAGCCATTTGAGTGTTTTGCTCTGATTGGCTAAGCCATTCTACTCTGGGCGATGATTGGTTATATTTTCAAATGTGAAGAATGCTATATGCTTAGTTGATTGGACGTATCGCTTTTTCACATGTGAAAATATAGCACATATAGAATTCTATTTGCAGGGTTTATTAACTAAGATTCTCGCTATATA
>JAHPZR010055858.1:30000-49045 GCA_019787425.1 Platygyra sinensis | reverse complement strand
AGATTAAGTGGAAAGATGCCCATGAATTTGCTTTCCAAGACTTAAAACAAGCCTTGCAAAATCCACCCGTGCTGAGACCCCCTCATTGGGAACAGGAATTCATTCTACAAGTTGATGCATCGAATAGAGGTCTCGGAGCAGTTTTAAGTCAGCAAGATAAAGAAGGGTTAGAACATCCCATAGCGTACGCTAGTCGAAAACTTCAGCCGAGAGAGGAAAAACTATCAACTACAGAAAAAGAGTGCTGAAGCATAGTATGGGCTGTGGAACTCTTTAGATACTACCTTTTTGGTAGAAAATTTAGACTACAGACAGACCATAATCCTCTAGTATGGCTCAACCAAGTTCGCGACAAAAACAGGAAGCTACTTCGCTGGAGTATCACTCTGCAGGAATACGATATGGACGTAGAGCATAAAAGTGGCAAGAAAAACTCTAATGTGGACGCACTTAGTAGGCTTTAACTTGCTAGAGCTCGTACAGTCCCATCCCATCTCATCTCTATTATTTTTTTTCCCTTCCTTTTTTTTCCTTTCTATTTTTGCGTCGTCCCACCCCAAAAATAGACTTGTTAAGGGGGGAGGTGTCACGAAATTATTTAGTTTTATCACATAGTTATTTGCGTTTAGTTCAAGTTTTTGTTTCAGTATGTTTTGTTTGGATTTTGTCGTTGATTATTACGTAACTCTATTACGTAACTCTTGTATCATTTAAGTAATTAATATTCAAACATCCTTAGTGTATTGTGTAGTTTAGATGGATGTATTAGAAATGATGTAAATTTGTACAATTAAGCGTGTAACAAGTGTTCTTTCCAGTAACTTTCTTTATAGTGTTTGTTTTAAGTGATAATTGTAGAAAAAATTACCATAAATGTATAAATGTAAGTTGTACAGATGTAGTGGGTTGTTGTGTAGCAGTTTTGTTGGTAAAAAGGAACAAAGTAAGAAAAAGAGAGACGAAGTGAAGGGCCTGTGGCCAGAGACAGAAAGTAGTATTCACTGCCAAAAGCCATTGGTAGGCGCCAGCCAAGAAGTAATTTGACGAAACACATTTGTCAGTGGTGGCGTTAGGATTGAGAAGTATTACGTGCTGTGTGGTGATTGAAAGCGTTGAAAGACCTTGTGCTGAGAAGAAAACGTCAGCTGTAAGAAAAAGAAAAGGACGTAAAGACGCGGGACGAGGTTTGAACCAAAGAGGAAGAAGAGGAGGTTTGTGGTATTGGTTGGGATTTTGTGGTGTGGTGTTGGTTAGGAAAAGACAGGGATTATGAAACTGAACTGTATACTGAACTGCTGTATATATTTTGTAAATAATTAGTTAGTTCGTATTCGTTTGTTATTATTGTATAGGTTTAAAATTACTTAAGTTAAAGTTAGGAATCGTAATAGTTTAGTAATTAGGTGTAATAATTTTCAAGCAAAAGATTGTTATAGGATATTTAGAATTAGTACTTAGTGTTAATGTTGTTAATATCGAGTGTTTTTTTTATATACTTAATAAACATTAGCTATTGTAATTCATGGTGTGTTGCGGGATTGTGGGAAGGAGTGCGTGTATTCATTCCTTGTTATTAGTCTTAGTTTTCCCATTTCTATCGTCAAGGGAATTCTCCGGGCTTACGTCACACTTTGTCGTTTAATTTAAAGAGTATGTTTCTAGATAAAAAGTTAAGTAAATTCCGGAGCATGAGAGTTTCATGGGAGATGGCATTGTAAGGTTATTGCGTGACAACAGGTGAACTTATGAAATCGAATGTTATCACGTTTCTGACTTTCGTCTCAGTCTGCAGTCAGTATGTCATTTATGATCCTCAAAGGTTGAAAATCAATTGCTTACAGTCATCGTTGCGTATCCAATTTTGTTGCATTCTCAATCACAATCTCTCATAACTTCGGCTAACGACAGACAATGATGATTTCGTGGTAGATACAAAGATCAAGCTTTGTTTTTTCCCGGGTTATCCTTGAATGAATTACATCAATATTTCACTGAACAACACGGGACGCTTGGTTAACCGCGTTATGAATTCAAACAACTTAGCTAAGGCTCAGGTCACATGAGACGAGCTAAGCTGAACTAAACTGAGCAAATTAATATAAGTTGAACGCTTGGTCGATCTAAATTCGAATTAGGATCGACCCGAGCTTTTACCCGCTAGAATTGACTCTAATTCAATTACAGAAGTTCGTCTCATGTGAAGTTGGACGTTTGACCTGGGACTAAACTGCCTTTACTGTGAATATGGGCTTCAGACAGCCATCTGAAAACAAGATTCCTTTATATTCTGTAGTTATATTGAAACTTATTAGTGATCAAACTTTAACTTCTAGTTTAAAGAATGTAATTTGTCCATGCTTGTAACACACCATTCTATTTTTTATCACATGCAGCAAATGAAACAGATTTCGAATGGATACTGAAAATCACTGAAACGTACCTGCATGCGGAAGTATCGGAAACAGGAAGAACATATAACACGTAGCTTGAAGAGAGAACGTTTACTGCGATCATCAGCCCACAGAAAACTTTCATTCTTTAAACGGTGGTGTCGCAGTCACTCAAGGAATGAACAAACGCTCGTTTGTTGGATATCAAGTCTCAATTGTCAAACGTCGCCATATTTAAATTAATCGGCCTGCACGTATCACGCATAACGCTATTTCAAATATTGAGTCACACAAAACTCGTGAGTGACAGCTGTAGGAGTAAGTCTGTTTTCTCTCTGAATTTCGCGTCATTATTTAGGGCCATTATGCATTTATGCCAAAAAGGGTGAATAAAACGAAGAACATTGTTTCTTTTTTTCAGATTCGAGAATCTGTTTATTTGCTTTTTTTCCGGTTCTTAGAAAAACTCGTCACAGCGTAACGGGAAACGGAGTAACGGGGTAACGAGAAACCGTGTGACGGGAAATTTTGTCTTCTTTTTATCTGCTGCTGTGGTTAATATTCTTTAAATAATAACAAAGATCGAAAGCGAAGACGAAATATAACCAAGTACAAATAGATGTTTTGCTCCGCAGCCATGTTGCCATGGCAGGAGAATTGAATATATTTTGCATAAAAAGAACATTTTTCCCCGTAGGAACAAGAATATATTGTTCCTGCCATGCAACATGGCTGCCGCGCAAAACCTCTATATGTGTAAAATTTTCTTTTAATTACTGAGAGTAGGGGAACAAAATTTTACTGAACCAATTATTATCTGTTCGATTTTACGGGATGTCTCACGTTACGCAACGCTACCCCATAAAATCTTGGCGCTTTTTGTCACGTTGTCTGATCTTTCGTTCTTGACGCAAGAGATGGAAAGTCTTTCCAACTCACGACACGGTCAAGTGGTGTGGGGCCAAGGCTGTTTTGACGTCGCTTAACATGGCCTTCTGCAAATATCTCATTCGAGTTTCAACCAACGCCAAATCTCTCTGCTTATTAAATTAACCAATGTTTTGCGATTTCGTACAAATTTTTGGGTGATTTTGGAAAGGAATATTTTTTCTGAAAGGTAAAGTTAACCTGAGGGAAATATAAAATGTTGATTTGATGGATTTGTAATATTGAAATTTGAAGTGAAGAATTGGTGGATGGACACCAAACAGTCTTCTACCAACCTGGCGCTCTTCCAATTTTTTTTTTCTATCTTTTTTTCTGTGGGAGGGGGTGTCACTGTCGTGTAGTGATTCCAACCCATCTCAACCCATTCTCACCTTAACAATTCACTTTTAAAACTACGGCCTTTTCCCTGGCTGGTATAAAAACTTTCCAGCTTTGAAAATAACACTGCTTTAAAGCGATAACTAACAGCCAAAGGAATTGTGAAGATATAGTAGCTCTATGGCTATAAAAACGCGCGAGTAACAATGTCTGCGTGTCATGAAAGTATGTTATGTAGGAATATATATTCATTAGTTTTCCAAAAAAAAAAAAAAATATATATATATATATATATATATGTGTATTTATTCATAGCACTCATCATTACGTAACCTGTATTCTTTTGTTGCGTAATCTGTCACATAATCAATCGTTATCCAATAGTTTTCTTTCCTTTTTAATTTTTACACCTTGCGTCTGCATATATTTAGAATTTTGGGTTTATACGAAAAAAAGGTTGAGTTTGGTTGTCTTGGGTAGAAGAAGAAGAAGGTTAGCGAGCGACGTTAGCAAGTGCGAGGAAGGCGACTGCAAGCACATTGTTCATTACTGAGAAGCGTCAGTAAAACGACCCCTAAATTCACGACAAAGAGTCATTTGCCGGGGGGACGAGCGTGCAACGTAAAGGCGGTCGAAGGACGATTGAGAAGTGCGGTTCAAGAAAGCTGACAGGAGTATGCCGGAGAACTAAAGTTCAAGAATTACGGACTGACTGAAGTTATGACATGATGAGTTAAGTTGGAAGTGGTTGGTTGTGTGTGGTGTACGTTGTCGGGACAAGGACAAGGACAAGGACGCAAAGGTGTAATGAACTGAACTCATGAAACGTTTGTTGTTTTTTTTAAAGTATATTCTTGTAAATTAAATTAGCACACTATAGTATTTTATTTTCTATTCGTGTAAATTAATTAAGGATAATCTTGTAATTTTATTGTGTAGTTGTTGTAATTAAATATTTGTAGACTTATGTTTGGTTGTTGCGTGTTTTCTCGGGTTTGCTTATGCGTAGTGTTTTTATTCGTTAGAGAGGGCCCACCCTTGTGGCGCGGTATCGTCACAGATTTTTGGTGTCAGGAGTGGGATAGCTCTTTAACAGTTTGCATAAGCAGCTCAATAGGAAACACGCAAACGAATAGTAGGGGATTTATTATGGCTGTTAGAGCCTCTGACTACGATTCTTGGTCGTTACAAGATCTTAGGGATGAAGCCTCTAAACGATCTATTTATTTTTCGTCTAAGGATGGGGTTAAGACTTTATCGAGCAAACTCAGAGTATTTGATCGGTTAGGCCAAAGTTTGAGCGATGCAAGGGAAAAAGAAAATTTTGCAGAGGAGACCCTGAGCACAAGTCTTAGTTTTGAACAGAGATTACAGTTACAAGAACGCGAACTTCAGATGTTAGAGTTGCGCAAGAAAATTAGTCAGGAACACAGGGAAATTAGGGAGTTGGAAAGAGAGTTAGAAAGAGAGAGGAGGGAGGCAGAAAGGGTGAAAGAGAAAGAAAGAAGAGAATATGAAAGGGGAAAGGTTCAAGAAGAAGAAGAACGTCGGGTACGGGAAGAGGAGAGACTGCGGAAACTCCAAGCTGAGAAAGAAGAAATTGGCGTAAGAGGGCTCGAGAGACAACAAAGTGAGGTTAAAAGGCCTAAGTTTATTAAAATTAGAGAAATGAGAGAGAGCGAAGGTATAGATGACTATTTCCGTATTTTCGAAATGACTGCAAGAGCGCAATCTCTACCCGAAGGCGAATGGGTCGGTAATCTAGTACCTAAACTTACCGAAAAGGCCAAGTCTATTTATTTAGAGATTCCAGACCCAGCGTGTCAAGATTACATTGAAAGTAAGGCAATTATCATTAAAGCGTATCAGTTAACCGCTGACCATTATAGATATAGATTTCGGACGTCAGAGAAGAAGCCCGATGAGGATTTTGTTCAGAGGGGAAACAGGACGCGAAGATACCTCAACCGTTGGATGGCCGTTACTTAGGCTACAGGTGATGCGGAAAAGATCATCGAGCAAATAATGATAGAACGACTCCTTGACGCGGTAAGTCCTGAGCTTAGATCCTGGTTAAAGGAACAAAAGCCGAAAACTGCCGAAGAACTCGGCAACCTTGCAAATTTGCATGTTCAATCTAGGAAAGGGCCGCTTGTCGGGGGCAAGTATGTATCAACCGGCGAGAAGTTTGGGAGAAAGAAAAAATCAGACAATAAGGCAGATGATTCTTTGTCCGAAGAAAAACAAGAACAAAACTCGGAAAGGCCTCCAAAGTCCCCCTCCATTCCAGCACGAAGGAATACAAGATCTGAAATTAAATGTTATAAATGCGGTAAACTGGGTCACATGTCATTTAATTGTGGTAGGGGCCGTGGGAAGTCTTCACAGGCGTACCTGCTGTGCATGACTCCACTGGCGTCGGAGCAATCTGAGATTTCCCCGTTTTGTGTTAGAGGCAAAATAAATGGGAAAAGTGCACAAATGGTTGTTGATTCTGGGTGTACCAGGACCCTGATACACAAAAGATATGTTAGCGATTCTGCGTTCACGGGTGACAAAATCACTGTATTGACGGCTACGGGAGAACGCCTTTCAGTCCCTATTGCAAATGTTGAGTTTGTCAGTAAAGAGGGAAAACATGTAGAGTTAGTGGGTGTTTTGGATACCCTACCTGTTGATTGTCTGCTTGGCAGATCCTCCTTTGGAAAAACGCTCTCAAAACAAGACATTTTAGATCAATGGGAGAAAAACCTTTCTGTTGAAGATGACAGCGGGCACGAAGTCTTCGTTATGACCCGAAGGCAAAGAGCGTTAGAAGACGCTCAGACGAGAGCAGACGAATTAATCGACCGAGAGAGTTCACTTGCGGTCAAGAGCCTATCAAAGAAAGAGGCGAAACCCGATGCCCCTGAGATAGGAGATTTGCAATTGCTCTTTGAGGGCAATATTCATGAAGATATAGGTAAGGATTCTGAGAGTAATACACAAGTAACAGAATCTCTTAGGGATAACCCATCACCAAACATTTTAGACAGGAACAGAAATCAACTGATTTTGGATCAGAAGTCTGATGTAACCCTAGAGAAAATATACCGTGAGGCAACTGGAATAGCACCGGAAGAGTCAGATGGTTACTTTTTCACTATTGGCGTCTTGATGCATCGTAAATACCGTACAAACGAGCGCAATGGAACAAGGTATGTTGACCGTATTGTGGTACCAGAATCATATAGAAATGAAATCTTGCGGGTTGGTCACACAATCCCCTTGTCCGGTTATATGGGTAGGAATAAAACGATAGAACGGATAAGTGCCCATTTTTTCTGGCCCGGTCTACATTTTGATGTTCGTAAATATTGTGCAACTTGTCCACAATGTCAGGTAGTGGCAAGGAAATTGAAGTCTAGTAGGGCACCCTTGAAACCGGTGGAGATCGTTACCGAACCCTTCAAGAAGATCGCCATAGATATCGTTGGGGAATTACCAAGAACAACAACTGGCTATAAGTACATCCTAACGATTGTAGACTATGCTACCCGGTACCCGGAGGCTATACCCTTGCGATCAACAAACTCAAAGACGATCGCAGATGCTTTGATTCAATATTTTTCTAGGGTAGGTATTCCCGATGAGATTGTATCAGATCAAGGCTCCAATTTCATGAGTAAACTAATGGCCCAGCTGTATGATCAATTAGGGATCACTAAGATCAAAACGTCAGTATACCACCCTGAGGCAAACGGGTTAGTAGAGCGTTTTAATGGCACCTTAAAGGGGATGCTAAAGAAGTTTGTACAAGAGCGAGTTCAGACCTGGGATAGGTATCTCCCATACTTGCTTTTTGCATACAGAGAAGTTCCCTCCGAGTCTACTGGTTATTCCCCCTTTGAATTGCTTTATGGGCGTACGGTAAGAGGACCTCTCGCGGTTATAAAGGAAACCTGGTTGGAAACGAAGTCTTCAGAAGACAATCTGGTAACACATGTTCTTGAGATTCGAAGACGGCTGGCGACAATGCAACGAGTTGTCCAAGAGAACATCAAGAAGGCACAAAGTAGGCAAAAACAGCTCTATGATACTCATAGCTCAAAAAGGCGATTGGAAGTAGGAGACAAAGCTTTAGTTATATTACCCACACCCGGAAGTAAACTAGAAATGAAATGGCAAGGTCCCTTTATAGTTACTAAGGCATTTGAAGATGGCTTAAATTATGAGTTGGACACGGGTAAGTCACACAAACAGTATCGTACTTATCATATTAACTTGCTGAATAAATGGCAAAGTAGAGATGAAAGGGCGGCTTTAGTAATGGAAGAGTCCCCAGAAATGGCACTGCCGCATGAAAGCAATGTTCCAGCATTAGGTCATGAGGAGACCTGGGAAGATGTTGTTATCTCTGAAGATCTCACGGAATCCCAAAGACAACAGGTGAGGGAGTTGCTGCATGAATATTCTGACGTATTTTCAGGAAAGCCAAACTTAACACGTGTAGCCACACACAAAATCGACACAGGTGATTCTCTTCCAATTCGGTCTTCACCTTATAAGATACCTCAAAAACTCGAGGAGGAGGTCA
Source organism: Platygyra sinensis (assembly GCA_019787425.1). Classification (NCBI taxonomy): domain Eukaryota; kingdom Metazoa; phylum Cnidaria; class Anthozoa; order Scleractinia; family Merulinidae; genus Platygyra; species Platygyra sinensis. The sequence goes on along the minus strand of JAHPZR010055858.1, from coordinate 40,813 downwards.
ACAAGGAAATTGAAAAGATGTTGGAAATGGGAATAATTCGTCCATCCACTAGTCCTTGGGCGGCCCCTGTTGTAATAGTACCAAAACCTGATGGTACAATAAGGCTATGCGTGGATTACAGAAAATTGAATTCTGTTACAAAGATGGATGCCTATCCAATACCCTCAATGGAGAAAATGATTGACAAAATTGCTTCTGCAAAATACATCAGTACTATTGATCTAACAAAAGGCTATTGGCAAATTCCCCTGGAGACTTCCACTATTGAGAAGTCTGCATTCATTACCACAAAAGGGTTGTATGAGTTTCTCGTTATGCCCTTCGGTATGAAAACAGCCCCAGCATCTTTCCAGAGGATGATGTCTGAAACGGTCCTCAACGGACTAGATTTTGCCGATGCATATATTGACGATGTAGAGGTGGATACAGCCACTTCCTTTCCACAGCACATTTGTGAGCTCAAACAAGTTTTAGAACGTTTACGAGAATGCAAGCTCAATGCAAGACCTTCAAAGTGTAAAATTGCTATGTCAACAGTAGATTTTGTTGGTCACCGAGTTGGTGGTGACAGAATTCAGCCCCGTGAAGCCTTAGTTCAAGCGATTATCGAATACCCTAGACCGCAGACTAAGAAACAAGTCAGATCCTTTCTTGGTTTAATTGGGTATTACAGGAAGTTCATTCCCAATTTTTCAGATCGAGCTGCTGTCTTGACAGACCTTACAAAGGGGAAGAGCCCTAGTAATATACCATGGAGTACTAACCACGAATTAGCATTTCAGGATCTTAAAGGTGTTATGCAAAATCCACCTATTTTGAGACCACCACACTGGGAAGAATTCATCTTGCAGGTGGATGCCTCAAACAGAGGCCTTGGTGCGATCCTAAGTCAGAAAGATCAGAACGGGGAAGAACACCCCATAGCTTACGCAAGCAGAAAGCTTCAGCCTAGAGAGCAAAAGTTATCCACAACAGAAAAAGAATGTTTAGGAATTGTTTGGGCTGTAGAGCTATTTCGCTATTATTTATATGGTCGCACTTTTAGGCTCCAAACGGACCACAATCCTCTTGTGTGGTTAAATCAAGTCCGTGACAAGAGTCGGAAATTACTAAGGTGGAGCATTACTTTACAGGAATATGATATGAAAGTTGAACATAAGAGTGGTAAACAAAATTGTAACGTAGATGCCCTTAGCAGGGCATAAATACCTTATACTACTGTAGTTTTACTTTAAAGTACTATTTTTGTATTTTCACTTTCCCCAAAAATAGCTATTTAAGGGGGGAGGTGTCATGAAAGTATGTTATGTAGGAATATATATTCATTAGTTTTCCAAAAAAATATATATATATATATGTGTATTTATTCATAGCACTCATCATTACGTAACCTGTATTCTTTTGTTGCGTAATCTGTCACATAATCAATCGTTATCCAATAGTTTTCTTTCCTTTTTAATTTTTACACCTTGCGTCTGCATATATTTAGAATTTTGGGTTTATACGAAAAAAAGGTTGAGTTTGGTTGTCTTGGGTAGAAGAAGAAGAAGGTTAGCGAGCGACGTTAGCAAGTGCGAGGAAGGCGACTGCAAGCACATTGTTCATTACTGAGAAGCGTCAGTAAAACGACCCCTAAATTCACGACAAAGAGTCATTTGCCGGGGGGACGAGCGTGCAACGTAAAGGCGGTCGAAGGACGATTGAGAAGTGCGGTTCAAGAAAGCTGACCGGAGTATGCCGGAGAACTAAAGTTCAAGAATTACGGACTGACTGAAGTTATGACATGGTGAGTTAAGTTGGAAGTGGTTGGTTGTGTGTGGTGTACGTTGTCGGGACAAGGACAAGGACAAGGACGCAAAGGTGTAATGAACTGAACTCATGAAACGTTTGTTGTTTTTTTAAAGTATATTCTTGTAAATTAAATTAGCACACTATAGTATTTTATTTTCTATTCGTGTAAATTAATTAAGGATAATCTTGTAATTTTATTGTGTAGTTGTTGTAATTAAATATTTGTAGACTTATGTTTGGTTGTTGCGTGTTTTCTCGGGTTTGCTTATGCGTAGTGTTTTTATTCGTTAGAGAGGGCCCACCCTTGTGGCGCGGTATCGTCACACTGCGTAGGAGCCGCGTAGGAGGCTAAGAGACCAGTAGATATAAGTTAACTTCGTTACAGCAACAGAAATTCTTAATGGTTCGCTCAATAACCATAACTGTAGCCTCTTACCGGCGCAGACATCCTTAGGCTCATCACGCGCAGAGATTACGTGACGAGGCAAGACTAAGAAGAATGACATAACTGAGGATTAAAAAAAAAGATTAGGATTGCCGTTTTCTAAGGCTCAGGGGAATTCACAGAAGCATATTTCCCGAAGCCTCGTGTTGAGTTTTCTATTTTAATTTCCCAGATTGGATTAAGTTAGTTACTGTAACATGTAGCAAAACGTAACTTCAAATTAAACCAAAGCGACCGACCCCGCGGAAGCGTAAGAATGTTCGTCCGCGGAAAAAAAAAGTGCCTTTTGGAATGCGTTAAACTTGGCTGAGAGGCAAGAAAAACCTCTACAAATACATGAAATACGAATGATGTTAACAATTTCTTTTTTTTTTTTTTACTTGAAAAACATACAATAAAAAAGGGGGCCAGACAAACAAAGGCAACAACAACAAATTAAAAGAAGAAAAAAACTTGAACAGAAAAAGAATCCCGTTACGCGGTTTCTCGTTACGCCGTTACACGTTTTACTAAGAAACCTTTTTTCTTAATATCATTTATTGATATCACAATGTATGGCCAGGTGACCTGTAGAGACCACCAGGCTTATAGTTGAGGTCACCTCGTACGTAACAATACACTAACATAGATAGTGCTATACAGTGTGCGGCTTTGCTAAATAAGTGACCATTTCACTAAAAAATTCTAGCAGTCTTGTTTTAAAATTGGGGAAACTCGACAAAGAAGTGATTGTAACAGGGAGGGAATTCCAGATCTTTGGACCTTGGTAAAGAATTGTGAATATTTTTTCAGATTAGCTCGACAATGATGCACGCAATGATTGTTGATTGTTCTTGTGCTATAACCATGAATTTGACAGTTCTCTATCCTTTGCAAAACAAAAGCTTATGTTGACTCGAAAATAACTGAGTTGAACTAAAGGGCCATGGCTTGAAACAGTTCTTTGCTCACATGATGTCAAAATATAGTTTGTTATTATTATTATTATTTACAAAATAGAACTAATGAGACAATCTCAGATAGTGCAGAATGCAACCCACAGCTCTGAAACAGTAGTCACAAGGGTCCTCATCCCTGCCCTTCCCTGCGGGTTGGTATTAATTGTTGACTCTGATGGTTAGTTTGGGCTTTTCCCTTGTAGAATACCCTATTATAGGAAATTAACACTTCTTGAAATTGACGCGTATTTTAAAAAAAATCGCGCTCACTTATGTTAAGGCTAATTTCCGATTTATAAAGGGTTACTCTATCCATGGGCTTGTAGAGAAAAGCTATACTTGTTTTCTACCGTAGGGTGCGTCATTTTCCATGGAAAGTATATGAAAGGGTAATCTCTTCCAAAATAAATGTTCTATAAAAGTCTTATAGGGGATTAAGGTTCAGACTTCTGCTCGTAGCAGAACGTGTTATAATACTGAACTCGTGTGAGGTCCGTGGTAGGAAAATACTTGTCGAGTTTACTTAAAAAAAGGAGAAGAGAACAAAGAATTCCCTGCACGAAACGACAGAGCTAGTTGTTATAGTAGCCCCTTATTTTGTATATCTCTTTTAAAACTCTGCCAACGGATTGGAAAATTTTACTGCGATGATCATTCTTCACTTTTATCTACATCTGCAGTTCAAACATGAATTATTTCATATATACTTCACATCATTTCACTCCTCACGGGAAGGTATGAACTATTATCTTGAGGAGATACATTCTCGATGACAAGAGTGACATTTCCTTTAAAGTGCCTTTGAAATGAAACTTTTGCCTGCCTTCTATTTGTAAAATATTGAAGTTTATCATCCTCTGATTCGTAATTTTTAAGTTTGGGCTTAGGACAAGCGCGTACGAATTTCTTCTCCGGCTTCGAAGTTGGTCAATTCGAGTCCGCTTGCTCCTGAAACAGACTCGTGCAACAGATTTGCCCCTGGAGCTTGCTCCCCCTATATCAAACCAGTTTGATATGAGGGAGCAAAACTCGCGTGCAAATGTTTTGTTGCACAACATATTTTTTTTCGCTAGAAATCGTTGGTGCAGACGAGGGAGCTTTGCTCCGGAAGCGTGTTGCAGGAGCGTGCTGCGGAAGCAAGCTCCCTCGTGTTTACCGGCCTTAAGAATGTTTTACTCACTTGTCCCGGCCTTTGGTCAACCTCTAATGCCCGATGCTCCCAAACCTCTATACTAATTTTGGAGCCATGGCCCCATATCCGACGTGCAGGACATTAGCGACACAATGGCATCGTCATGTAGCGCCTATTTTACAGCAATACAAGGGTCTAAGTTAATGCCAAATGAGCAGTAAGTCATCTTCCAATTCAACTATCTTGTTGCAAGTTGTGTTTGTTGTTCGACGCATGGGGACTGGTGCCAAATTGTAACCAGTCTTCAATACAAACACGGACAAAATGAGGAATAATTGCAAGATATTTCACATTATTTTGCTTCAGAAAACTTTACTTAACTGTTAAGATATCACTATATATTATGATTAATTGATTTTGTAATAACTGTGTATAAGTTTAATTACAAGTCCCACATCAGGCTTGGCCAAAAGCGTTTTCGTGACTTATAGCACAGTAATTTTATTTTCCTTTTACTTTGTTTACACTAAATCACTCTTTCAAGTTTATGAAACATTCTCTTTCCCTTAAAAATTATCTAGGCTGGGAAAAAAAAACTGATTTTACAGTGATTTTTTTGTTGTGTTTTGACTCTATTATGACTGTATTCTCGTTGTGTTTTGACTACCTTAGTTGTGTTTTGATTTCCTTTGTTGTGTTTTGATTGTCTTAGTTGTGTTTTGACTATCTTAGTTGTTTTTCTTCTATCTTAGTTGTGTTTTTCCTATCTTAGTTGTGTTTTGACTATCTTAATGGTGCTTTGACTGCCTTTGTTGTGTTTTGACTAACTTAGTTGTGTTTTGACTATCTTAGTAGTTTTTCTCTTATTCTAGTTGTTTGTTTCGTATTTTTCTTATCTTAGTTGTGTTCTGACTATCTTAGTTGTGTTTTGACTATCTTAGTTGTGTTTTTTATTCTAGTCCTGTTTTTCTACTGTTAGTTGTGTTTTTCTTATCTTAGTTATGTTTTGACTATCTTAGTTGTGTTTTTCTTCTCTTAGTTGTGTTTCGACTATCTTAGTTGCCTTTGTCTTCTTTTAGTTGTCTTTTTCTTATTTAGGTGTTTATACGTGTCTTATTTGTGTTTTTATTATCCTTGTTGTGTTTTTCTTATCTTAGTTATGTTTTGACTATCTCAGTTATGTTTTGTCTTCTCTTAGTTGTGATTACACTATCTAAGTTGTGATTTTCCTATCTTAGTTGTGTTTTGACTATCTTAGGTTTGTTTTTGTTCTCTTAGTTGTGTTTTTCTTTACTTGGTTATGGTTTTGTTATCTTAGTTGTGTTTTTCGTATTATTGTTGTGTTTTGACTACCTTAGTTGTGTTTTTCGTATCTTAGTTTTTTTTATCTTAGTTGTGTTTTTCTTACTTTAATTGTGTTTTGACTACCTTTGATGTGTTTTGACTGTCTTAGTTGCGTTTCGATTATCTTAGTTGTGTGTTTCTTATGTTAGTTGGATTTTTATTATGTTATTTTGCTTTTTTCATCTTAGTTGTGTTTTACTTATTATCGTTGTGTTTTGACTATCTTAGTTGTGTTTCTCTTATTTTAGTTTTTTTTCTTATTTTAGTTTTGTTTTTGACAATCTAAGTTGTGTTTTTCTTATCTTAGTTGTGTTTTCCTTATCTTATTTCTGTTTTAGCTATGTTACTTGTGTTTTTCTTTTCTTAGTCTTTTTTCTCTTGTTCTGTTTTTACTATCTTAGTTGTGTTTTTCTAATCATCTTAGTTGTTTATCTACTATCTTAGTTATGATTTGACATTCCTAGTTATGCTTTTCTCATCCTACTTAAGTTTTTCTTATCTTAGTTGTGTTTTTATCATCTTGGTGGTTTTTTTTCTTATCTTAGTTAGTTTTTGTTATCTTAGATGTGTTTTTCACTAGCTTAGTTGTGTTTTTGTTCTAAGAAAGTCAATACGCTACTAATATAAGAAAAACACAACTAAGATAACAAAAACAGAACAAGAGAAAAAAGACTAAGAAAAAAAACAATACTAAGATAAGTAAAACACAACTAAGATAAGTAAAACAACTACGATAAGAGAAACACAACTAAGATAGTCAAAACACAGCCAAGCTAGTCAAAACACAACTGAGAAAAAAACACAACTAAAGTAGTCAAAAACACAACTAAGATAAGAAAAGAACAACTAAAATAAGAGAAACACAACTAAGATAGTCGAAACACAACGATAATGAGTAAAACACAACTAAGATGAAAAAAACATAACTAACATAATAAAAACGCAACTGACATAAGAAAAACACAACTAAGATATTCAAAACACAACTAAGATAAGAAAAACGCAACTAATATAAGAAAAACACAACTAAGATAAGAAAAAAAACAACTAAGATACAAAAAACACAACTAAGATAAAAAAACACAACTGAGATAAAAAACAACAACTAAGATAGTCAAAACACAACTAAGATAAGAAAAACACACTATAATAAGATAAACAATATAGTATCTTAGTTGTAATTTTGTTATCATAGCTGTGTTTTTCTCATCTTAGTTGTGATTTTCTTATCCTAGTTGTGTTTTGTTTTCTTAGTTGTGTTTTTTTTTTACCTTAGCTAAGTTTTGACTATTTTATTTGTTATATTTTTCTTCTTTTAGTTGTGTTTTGATTATCATTGGTTTGTTTTACTTACTTAGTAGTGCTCTTCCTATCTTAGGAATTTTTTTTTTTTATCTTAGTTGTGTTTTTCTTATCTTAGTTATGTTTTTCTTATCTTAGATGCGTTTTTCTCATTATCGTTCTCTCTAAGTTGTGTTTCTTTTGTCTTAGTTGAGTTTTTCTTATCTTAGTTGGTTTTTGACTATCTTAGTTTGTGTTTTGACTAACTTAGTTTGTTTTTTCTTATGCTGAATGTGTTTTTTTGTTGTTTTTCCTATCTTAGTTGTGTTTTTGTTATCTTTGTGTTTTTTTTCTTAGTTGTATTTTATTATCTTAGTTGTGTTTTCACTATCTTAATTGCGTTTCGACTATTTAAGTTACGTTTTGACAATCTTAGCTGCGTTTTGACCTTCTTAAATGTCTTTTTTTTTCTTGGGTGTTATTTTTATTTTAGTTGTGTTTTCACAATCTTAGTTGTGTTTTGACTATGTTAGTTGTGTTTTTCTTATCTTAGTTGTGTTTTTCTTATCGTAGTTGTGTTTTTCTTATCTTTGTTTGGTTTTTTGACTATTTTAATTGTGTTTTTCTTTACTTAGTTTTCTTTCTTATCTTATAAGGTAACAAAAAGACAACTAAGGTATCAAAAAACAAAGTAAGAAAACAAAAAACACAACTAAGGTAACAAAAACACAACTCAAGTAACAATAACACAACTAAGGTAACAAAAACACACTTAATATAACAAAAACTATACGAAGATAACAAAAACACAACTAAGGTAACAAAAACACAACTAAGGTAAGAAAAACACAACTATGCTAACAAAAACACAAGTAAGGTAACAAAAACACAACTAAGATGACAAAAACACAACTAAGATAAGAAAAAAGCACAACTAAAAAAGAGGGACTTAACTAAGGTAATAAAAACAAAACTTTGAAGAAAAGGACAGAACTAAGAGAAGAAAAACACAACTATTGTAAAAAGAGCACACAATTAGATAACAAAAAGAAATCTATGGTAACAAAGCCAAAACTAAGATAACAAAAACACAACTAAGATAACAAAAACATTACTAAGATATATAACACACAACTAAGATAAGAAAAACACAATTAAGATATTAAAAACAATTTAAAGATAAGAACAACACAATTAAGATAGTCAAAACAAATCGATAATAAGCAAAAACCCAACGAAGATAAGAAAAACATAACTTTGATACGAAAAACAAACCTAAGATAAGAAACACACAACTAAGATAAGAAAAAAATAACTACGATATCCGAACAAAACGAAAATAAGAAAACCATAACTAGCATAACACATTTAGGATACTAAAAACACAACTAAGATAGTCAAAACACTACTAAGATAAGAAAAACACAACTAAGATAAGAGAAACACAACTAAGATAAGAAAAACACAACTAAGATAAGAAAAACACAACTAAGATAAGAAAACACAACTAAGATAAGAAAAACACAACTAAGATAAGAAAAACACAACTAAGATAAGAAAAACACAACTAAGATAAGAAAAACACAACTAAGATAAGAAAAACACAACTAAGATAAGAAAAACACAACTAAGATAAGAAAAACACAACTAAGATAAGAAAAACACAACTAAGATAAGAAAAACACAACTAAGATAAGAAAAACACAACTAAGATAAGAAAAACACAACTAAGATAAGAAAAACACAACTAAGATAAGAAAAACACAACTAAGATAAGAAAAACACAACTAAGATAAGAAAAACACAACTAAGATAAGAAAAACACAACTAAGATAAGAAAAACACAACTAAGATAAGAAAAACACAACTAAGATAAGAAAAACACAACTAAGATAAGAAAAACACAACTAAGATAAGAAAAACACAACTAAGATAAGAAAAACACAACTAAGATAAGAAAAACACAACTAAGATAAGAAAAACACAACTAAGATAAGAAAAACACAACTAAGATAAGAAAAACACAACTAAGATAAGAAAAACACAACTAAGATAAGAAAAACACAACTAAGATAAGAAAAACACAACTAAGATAAGAAAAACACAACTAAGATAAGAAAAACACAACTAAGATAAGAAAAACACAACTAAGATAAGAAAAACACAACTAAGATAAGAAAAACACAACTAAGATAAGAAAAACACAACTAAGATAAGAAAAACACAACTAAGATAAGAAAAACACAACTAAGATAAGAAAAACACAACTAAGATAAGAAAAACACAACTAAGATAAGAAAAACACAACTAAGATAAGAAAAACACAACTAAGATAAGAAAAACACAACTAAGATAAGAAAAACACAACTAAGATAAGAAAAACACAACTAAGATAAGAAAAACACAACTAAGATAAGAAAAACACAACTAAGATAAGAAAAACACAACTAAGATAAGAAAAACACAACTAAGATAAGAAAAACACAACTAAGATAAGAAAAACACAACTAAGATAAGAAAAACACAACTAAGATAAGAAAAACACAACTAAGATAAGAAAAACACAACTAAGATAAGAAAAACACAACTAAGATAAGAAAAACACAACTAAGATAAGAAAAACACAACTAAGATAAGAAAAACACAACTAAGATAAGAAAAACACAACTAAGATAGAAAAACACAACTAAGATAAGAAAAACACAACTAAGATAAGAAAAACACAACTAAGATAGAAAAACACAACTAAGATAAGAAAAACACAACTAAGATAAGAAAAACACAACTAAGATAAGAAAAACACAACTAAGATAGAAAAACACAACTAAGATAAGAAAAACACAACTAAGATATAAAAACACAGCTAAGAAAAAACACAACTAAGATAAGAAAAACACAACTAAGATAAGAAAAAGACAACTAAGATAAGAAAAACACCACTAAGATAAGAAAAACACAACTTAGATACGAAAAACAAAACTAACATAAGAAAAAGACATCTTAGATAAGAAAAATACAACTAAGATCACAAAAGCACAACTAAGATATATTAAACACAACTAACTAATAAAAACACAACTAAGATAAGAAAAACACAGCTAAGATAAGAAAAACTTAACTAAGATAAGAACTAGTGAGACAATCTCAGATAGTGCAGAGTGTAATCCAGTGTTGTCATTAAGCTGAGTCATATATAATATGCTGTCTGGTTCTTTACAACCTTAATAAACTTGTTGGTTTGTGGGTGAATTGTATTAGCAAGCAAGTTCAGCCGCAAAATTAAAGCCCATATGCATCAAGCATACTCATCCATAAGAGGTGTTGTGGGTTGTGGGCCTTAATGAGAGCCCAGTAATGTTAATCCAGTCATTTACATAGGTGACATGTGGTCCCCTAGACAGCTTGGGCCTTGCCCTCAACAAATGTGCATAGACTTTAAGAAAAATATGTTAGGGTTTCTTTTTAAAAAAAAACTGAGTTAGTTATGCCGCACAAGCATTGCGTAAGATTATTTAGATTAATGATAGGCATATGAGGGGGCCCCTCTTATAAGCCTGGTGGTTTCTTGGGGTCTCCTCGCCACAGTTACTGCTATAGTAAAATTCATTCCTCTTTACTTACATTTAAACGACTTATTTACTGTTACTCTAATTTGTAATATGTATATAACTGTGTGGCAAATAAACATTCATTCATTCATTCATACTGTAGAAACATTGATTAATAGTCATTCCCGTAGTATTAATGTTTTCAGTATATACACTCAACAGAGAAAAATAATTTGATATCACTTGCATGTATTTCAACTATTTTTTTACTCGAATGTTTTAATAGATAACAGCAAACTTTTACAACTGTACACCTGTGACAGACCATCACCAT
>JAHPZR010055858.1:0-25000 GCA_019787425.1 Platygyra sinensis | reverse complement strand
AACTGCTCTCTGCTGTAATTTTCAGGGTCCTTGTGTTTGTTAAATCTTACTGACCAAATAATTTTAGATTTTTGTCTTTTCACTAGTTTCAATCCACCTTTCAGTTCATATTCTTCACATATTTCTGTCTTATCATTGTTGAGATCATCATCAACATTATCATCAAAATCATTTTCAGGTAAGCAATCATCAGAAGTGGATGTTTTAACTTGACTGGTATGTTCTACCTGGCTTTTATTTTGCTTGTTACAGTTATTTTTTATTGTATACCATGCTGCAAAGTCAGCGAGGCATAATTCTTCTAATTGCTTTGGTCGTCTTTGGTATCTTTTGATCAGGTATGCTCATATTCAGAGCTATCAGGTAGGTCTTGAAGCTTATCCATTGATTTTAGTAGGAATGTGTAATGGTGTATGAAATGGCTCAGACACAGACTGAAGTTTACCCGAACAATTGTTTAATTCATGCTTTTTCAGGTGACGGGCAAAACCTCTCTGTAGCTTCCTCGTGTTCAAACATCCGGGGTCCTACGCTAACAATCACAATGCATGACCATATTAGGTAACGACACTACATCTCTCCCCTCTTTGGAGCAAAACTCACATATTGAAAACAAAAACGATTGAAACAAAAAAACTGAAATAAACTTTTCGCAAAGTCCAAAGTTCTTCAAACCTAATGTTCAAAAAGGTTAAAAAGTCTCAAAGCCTAAAAGAATTCCAAAAAATAACACAACTCTAGCAAAAATCTTTAAACAGTTTGTATGCAGCCTACTATCAGCCACAAACATAGTCGTCCAACTTTACTGGACATGTTCGCACACGCTGCGGGTAGCGTCTCGATAGTGCGGCATCGGACTGCATCGGAGCATCTGTGATATCAGGTGCACTTGTAACATGAGCAGGATCCTTGCGTATCTCCGTGGTAGAATTTTCTTCTGCTGCTGCTGGAACACTCTTAAAGAACGAAGAATTCCTCGTAACTGGGATGCCATCGTCATCTTGTGCGGTCACCATGGATCCCTTTTTCTCTACAACGATTAGTGGCCTCGGGTCTTATGGCGTGTCGCTTTTCTTCTTAGAATCATCTCTTCTGACAAACACCGTGTCACGTTCTTTGACGGTTGACGGCCTTATGTAACGCTTGTTGTCTGCGTGCTTCTTCATCTTAGCTTTCGCTGTCCGATCACGTTCTTGGATCTCTGGATCATAGCAGCGTGTCGTCATTTCAGGTAGTTTCGTCTTCATCGGTCTTCCAAACAGCGCTGTTGCCGGAGCAACTCTTGTTGTACTGTGTGGTGTGGCGTGGTAGTTTCTTAGTAGCCTGTTCAGCTCCTGCTTGGGGTTGTTGCGTTCCACCTTCGCTGTCTTGATGACTTTCTTTACGGTGCGCACAAATCTTTCAACTTCTCCATTCGCCCTGGCCCATCTTGGAGTTACTTTTCGATGCTTGAAACCAAGGTCGTTTGCAAACGACGCGAATTCCTTGCTGTTAAAAGGGGGACCATTGTCAGACTTAACTACGTCTGGAACTCCAAATTCTGAGAACACCTTGTCTAGCTTAGGTATCACTGTCGCTGCTGAGGTCGATTTTACTATTTCCACCACTGGGTATCTAGAGTAGTCATCAGTAATCAGAAGCATGTACTCTTGGTCTGGAAGGTTAGCAAAGTCCACACTGATTTCTTTCCACGGCGCGGCTGGAAGTGGTGACATCTGTAGGGGTTCTCTCTTGCACTCAGGGGTACTAATCAAACATGCGCTGCACGACTTTACTTTGCTCTCCACAAGCTTATCAATGTTCGGGAACCAGACTTTCTCGCGCAATAGAGACTTTGTTTTCACGAGCCCTTGATGGCCTTCATGTGCTAAGTTAATTACGTGTTCCTGTAGACTCTGCGGAATAACTATGCGGGCTCCGCGCAGAATAAGGTTGCCTGATGCACTCACGGCTAGCTCTCACTTTACTCTCTCTAGGAGTCGAAACTCTGCAAGGTTAACACCGGGGCGTTTGACTACAAGGTGCCAGTTGCCTTTAGTGACAGCTTCAGGGACGCCTTGAAGGGTTGGATCGGCTTGCGTAGCTGCTTCGATGTCCTGAGTTTTCAGGGCTTTGGGAGTTGAGGTAGTCGCTAGGTAGTTGATGTACTCCTCTGCAACTTTCTGCTGACTTGTCGTTTGGGCTGCATTCGTTGTTGGATGCCGTGACAGCTAATCTGCTGGGTTTGTTTCACCTCTCCGATACTTGACTGTAATCTGGTATGGCTGAAGCCTCAATGCCCATCTTTCAATCCTTGCTGGAGGCTTGGAACGTGGATTGCTATAGATGGCCACCAGGGGTTTGTGGTCCGTGTAGACTGTGATAGGCTTCCCATAAACATACAGGTGCAAGTGTTCACAGGCCCAAACCACAGCGAGGGCTTCCCGTTCCGTTTGGCTGTACCGTTGTTCAGTTGCTGTAAAGGAACGACTTACATATGTGATCACATGCCTTTCCTCAGTCTGCGGATCCACTTGTGAGAGAATGGCGGCTAAGCCAACTGGACTGGCATCAACCGAGATCTCTGATTCTTTTTCTGGATCGAAATAGGCAGTGACAGGTGCGCTGGCTAACGCTTCTTTGAGCTGACTAACTGCACGGTCGTGCTCTGTTGTCCAACACCATGTTTGGTCCTTGTGTGTAAGCTTGCGCAGGGGCTCTGTCTTGGTAGCATAATCTGGGATGAATCTTGAACAGTAATTTGTCATCCCCAGCAAGCTACGAACCTCTGATGCTGTTGATGGTGTCGAGAGATTGACCACTTCTTCAACTTTCTTCGGGTCTGGTGATATGCCTTCTTTGGAGAATACGTACCCAAAGAATTCCAACTTGTCTTTGCCGTACTCACACTTGCTCTTGTTGAGGGTCAGGCCTTTCTCTCTCAAGCGCTGGAAATCTTCCCTCAGGTGCTGGTCATGATCTTTCTGAGATTTACCAAAGATTAGGATGTCATCGCTGATGTTTTTCGCACCGTCGATGCCTTCCAGGGTTTCTCGAATCACATTCTGGAAGATTTCAGGGGCACTTGATATTCCAAAATTGAGTCGCTTGTAGCGCATTAAGCCCATGTGGGTACCAAATGTGGTGATGTAACGGGACTCGGGCGCCAATTCGAGCTGGTTGTAACCCTGGTTGAGATCTAGTTTGGTGAAAACTTTTGCTCAGTTCAAGTCTCCAATCATCTCTTTGATGGTCGGCGTGACGTGACGCTCGCGTTTTATTGCCTTGTTCGCCTGGCGCATGTCCACGCACACGCGTACCTTGCCTGGAGACTTTGGTTTTGGTGCAACCACTATAGGAGACACCCAAGGTGTAGGACCTTCAATCCGTTCTATTACACCAAGCTCTTCATTGCATCGTAGCTGGTCCTCTAACTGCTTACGTACATGGAAAGGGACTCTTCTGTGCGGTTGTGCAACAGGTGGTATGTTTTCGTCGATGTGAAGCTTTATCTGATAATCTTTGAGCTTGCCTAGTCCGTGAAACAGGTCGTCGTATTCCTCTATCAGATCTGCTAGCGTATTTGCTTCCGGTTTTGATGGTAGCTTTCCGACGTGCTGAACCGTTTGAAGTAGGCTGAGTCCTTGTCATGTTTTCCAACTTAGCAGAGAGCCACTAGATCCCTCCACAACGTAGAACTTGTCGCTAAGCTTCTTTGCTTCTGACTCGAGCGTGGTGGTGAATTTTCCAAGGACACGAAGGGGGACCTTTGATTGATAGCCGTAAATCTTTACACTGCTAGGCTCAAGGTTGGGGCGGTTGCGTAACCTGTGGTATTCCTTCTCATCCAGAATGTTAATGCTAGCTCCAGAGTCCGCCATAATCGTCACAGGTGTACCATGCACTTTGATCTTGAAGAAGGGCTGGTCTTTCAATGCTTTAGTGCTTATAGAGAAGGTGTACACTTCATCCTCATCACTTGATTCTTCTTCATCGACTCTGTGTACTGCGTTACTCGATTCGCCCTTGTCTTTGGATCTGCATACGGCCTCAAAGTGGTTCAATTTTCCACAACCTCGGCAGGTGGCTTGATAGGCCGGGCAAGATGTTTTTCCTCCATGATGGGGGTAATCTCCACCACAATTTCGCCATTTAAGACTTGATTTCCGGTCTTCGTGACCACTGTTGCGTGACTTACGGTCACGTGGTTTCTTGTCGGATTTGCGTCCGCCATCTTGGTTGGATTTTCGATTTCTTCGGCGTCGGTTTCCATGACGTGGGGACAATTTATTTACGGACTGGTTGTCCTCAATGGTAGCGGCTTGTGTTTTCGAGAGTTCCATGGCTTTGCCAGCATCCAATAATTGCGTCAGGGTGTACGATGGATTCTCGAGAGCTTTCGTACGCAGCTTATGGGAACTGCAGCTTTGCACTATTTGAGTCTTGATTTCACGATCCACATCGTCAAATACGCAGGTAACTGCTAATTGCCTTAGTCTTGTGTGAAATGCGGCAAGACTTTCATTGGTTTCTTGCTTGGCTTGACGGAAAACATAGATTTCGTACTCACGGTTGTGTTTGGGAGTGAAGTAATTTGTCAAGGCTTCCACGGCTTTTTTGAACGGATCATCGCCTTCTCCTGGTGTAGTGTCTGGGAGCGTATCGAAAGTCTCGTTCGTCGCTTCGCCAGCATAGTGAAGTAGCAAAGCTCGTTGTCTTGTCTTGTCGTCCACATTCAGTGCGACAATTAAGTTGTTGAATCTTGAGAGCCATTTCTTCCAACGGGTAGCTTGTGTACTTGTTTCGGAGACGTCAAACTCGGGAAATCCGGGTAGCGCTGTGGCCATGTTCCACGCGTTTGCGGTATAAATATCGTATAGAATCAACCACTGTTGTAGTCCTGAGAATCCTCGTCGCCAATGTAATGGTGTATGAAATGGCTCAGACACAGACTGAAGTTTACCCGAACAATTGTTTAATTCATACTTTTTCAGGTGAGGGGCAAAACCTCTCTGTAGCTTCCTCTTGTTCAAACATCCGGGGTCCTACGCTAACAATCACAATGCATGACCATATTAGGTAACGACACTACAGAATGTTCTTTCCTCAGGGTTGGACGTGTTAATAAATTGAAATTCAGGAGATGACCTTCTTAAAGGCATTTGCAAAACCAGATATACTGCTTCTTGTGCACTGATCTCAACAGCATTTAGGAATTTGTTTCCAATGTGTCTGACTTTGTTTATGATGTCTTTATTACCAGAGCTTGCTTCTTCAGAAGCTTTTCTTAGTAATTTGCTCATTCCCCTTTGTCCTTTAGTAATATATGACAAAATATAAACAGCACAAGCATAAGGATCCAAGATATACTGTATATCCATGTTAGCTTGCCAGGCTTTCAATAAATTAGAGTTGTAAATATTGATTCTTATTTCAGCTGGTGTTCTTTTAAGCAGAAGTGTGTCACGCTTAAGAGAGTATCTCACGGCCATTATATATTGTTGTTCTGTGAAACCCAGTTTCTGAAGAAATTCTCCAAAATTAATTTCATCATCGTATTTTAAGTTGTCTAATAAGTTGTTTATTTTCTCATAATTATTCTTCATTAAATCCTTCTCATTTTCATCAAAAGTGTCTTCACTAAGAGGTTCTAAAATCTTTGTTCTTGGCATTGGCGGCAGTGGAAAATTGACCCTACAAATTTTATGACCTTGTTTCTTGCACGTTTTTGAGTGTTTGTGTCTCTGTAAGTTAACCAAATCACCCACTATTTCTTCGGAATCAGCCTTACATGCAACATACCTATCAACAAATTTAGCAATATCATCATTTGAATTTTTCCCATACTGAGGAGCCTCTTTAACCCAGAATAAGCAATGTATGTGTGGAGAACCACGTTGTTGGAATTCAACCCTATAAAAAAAATCAACTATTTCACCAATAGGCCTCAGTGTACTTTTCAAAATGTCACGAAGAAACAGTTGGACCATATGTTCAAAGTTTCTTGCACAAGTGACAGGATCACTTTTAATTAAGTCAGATTTCTTTTGCCATGTCATAACTTGGATTTCATTGTCAGTATAATCTTTTTTATCAATGAGCCGTCCTAAAATTTTAAGCAAATGTATCCATCTTGTCTCTGCTGCTGAAAATGAACAGAACCATGTGGGCTTCCCGAGTTGTCGAATCATTGCAAACAAGTCCTTTTTGCATCTCTCAAAGTATGGTGGGGATCCCCTTAGATTTCTAAATACCCTAAAGCCTTCATCAAGGTGTATCAACTTTTCCCAAGAACCAACTGATTTCAAATCACCGGCTGTGTACTTTTTACCCTTTCTTTTGCACTTGCGAAGAGAAAGTGATGCACTACCTTGAATCTGCTTAATTTGTAATTTCTTTAGCTTATAAAAAATGTTAGGGACACTCTGTGCTACTCGTCTATCCTGACTTCGCAACTCCCACTTACATATTGTACTATAATGCACAGGCACTAGTCTTTCACTATTATCAGCTCTCCGTTTACCGCAAAATATTAAGGGAAATGACAAAAATTATGAATCTTTATCAATAAATATTCCTAAAGGTCTGTTGCCTTCAGCTAGGGCAAAGCTCATTACGATATCCCCATGTTCAGTCATGTCTGGCTCTTGCAGCAAAGTGTCCATAATTCCTGATGGCCGCTGTGTTTCTTCACACCATTCATCATCACTGTCATTTTCACCATTGTCATTGTACTTAACTTTCTCCACAGAGATATTCTGTTCACCCTGGTTCCTATCTTTTTTATTAATTTCTTCAACTGTATTCGAGCTTTCCACATTATTCCTTTCAAGAAATTGCAACATCTCCCTGTCATTTTCATTCAATGTATCTAACCAACTGTTTGAAACTTGTACACCTTCATTCTGAAATAACTTGCTTGTGCGCACTAAGTATTTTGCAGCTTCTAAAACTTAGCTAGGTCTGATGCTCTGAAATTGATAGTAATGTTTGTAACTAAGACGTCGTTTTAGTTTTATTGGAATAGTCTGTGATTCATTTACTGGTCTGGGTAAGACATTTACAGTCGCGTTTACATCAGCTGGTACATTAATAACATTCCCATGAATACTTAATTGTCCACCAGTAGGTAATTCCCTAATTTGCATGAGTGTTATACGTGGTGATATGAGCCTTTCTTCAAGAACAGTCAAATTAAGTACTTCTGGTTTATCAGGAAATGTCATTTTGTTGGCTTTTGCACAACTTGGTAATTTACCATCTTTAAGGTTAGAATGACATGTAGAACAAATCCACTCGCTGTCATTTATACTCTTAACTCCAGTGAGGCATAATTGAAGGATATTTTGTGGGCATATTTTATAAAGATTTGGATTACACTTTGTAACAGATGATCTGTACCATAACTGATCACAGCAAGTACAGACATATTCTGAACCACATTCAATATTCCTGTGAAACATTTCAGTCAGTTTAGACATTGTTAAATTGTGGAAACATTCTTTGCTGTGGCAAGTTTGCTCTCTAGTTTCCTCCTCAAAAAACGCTTCTTTGTTTAGTAGTCTCTTGTTTAAACTGATTTCCACCTCCAGAACTTTTTGCCCTTTTTCTATTCGGCCCAGGGCATGGCTATTGTCGTCATCATTAATTCCATGCTGTGGACTATCCATTACATTTTGATGGCAAGCTCGGTTTCTTTTGTAGGATAGTTGAACTTTGTCTGAATTTGCTTGTCTATATTTTTTAAACCCTTGCCTTTGGCATTCTCTAACCTTCTCTAAATGACATTCTCTTCGTTTCGTTTTTGCTTGCTTCTCTATTTGTTTGACTTTCTCTGGATTTGCTTCTTTATATTTAAGAAAATCTTGTCTTTGGCACTCTCTAACTTTCTCTAAATTACATTCTCTTCTTTTAGTTTTTGCTCGTTTCTCCATTTGTTTGACTTTCTCTGGATTTGCTTCTTTATATTTTAGAAAATCTTGTCTTTGGCACTCTCTAACTTTCTCTAAATGACATTCTCGTCGTTTTGTTTTTGCTTCTTTCTCCATTTGTTTGACTTTCTCTGGATTTGCCTCTTTATATTTAAGAAAATATTGCCTTTGGCACTCTCTAACTTTCTCTAAATGACATTCTCGTCGTTTTGTTTTTGCTTCTTTCTCCATTTGTTTGACTTTCTCTGGATTTCCTTCTTTAAATTTTAGAAAATCTTTTCTTTGGCACTCCCTAACTTTCTCCAAGTTACATTCTCGTTTTTTTTGTTTTTGCTTGTTTCACCACTTGTTTGACTTTCTCTGGATTTGCTTCTTTAAATTTTAGAAAATATTGTTGTTGGCACTCTCTAACTTTCTCTAGATCACGTTCTGGTCTTTTTGTTTTTGCTTGTTTCTCCATTTGTTTGACTTTCACAGGATTTGCTATTTTAAATGTTTTGGTAGCTCGTCTTTGACATTCCCGTGATTTTCTTTCCGTTTCTGTTGTTTCTTCTTATTCTCTTTCTCTCTAAATTGTCTATTGGTCCTTTTCTCTCTCATATATTGCCTCATGAATACTTTTCGTTTTTCCATAGCACGACTGGTAACACAAGTGTCTGAAGATTTTTGGATTACTGGGCTGACTAAGTGTGTCATACACGCTTGATTTCTATCATTTACTAAAACAGTTTCTCCAGATTGTGTAGCTGGTACATTTTTACCTTGAGTGTGTAATTCACTCTGATGACTTTGTACTACACTTAATTCTTCATTCGTTAATGGAGAAGTTGAAACATAATGAATTTCATCTAAATGACCTATATAAATTGTCCTTGGTCTTCCTTGCATGTTGGCAGGATGTATCACATTACTCTCAGCAAAGTTCTCAGCGCTTTCCGTGATATAAATTGTGCAGTTTAATGCGTTAGAAACTGCTTGTATAATGAGATTGTCACACCAAGTTCCCTGTCTAGACATGTTATTTAAGAGCTGTCCTCTATAATTTTCGACTATCGTCATTTGGACGAGAAAAAATGAAATTCCTCAAACTTTCCCAGATGAACGGTCTAGATAAGTGATTCACAAAAATATATTTTTCAGTTCAATTCGATTCGTATTTTAGCGCTGGGGCGACCATCTTGGTTTTGCCCCTCTGAGAGGGCTTTCAGCGGCCATTTTAAGGCACATCTTTAACAATTTGCCAAGCAAAGAAAACGCTATAATTCCGGGTAAAAACACGTTATTCGAATCAAGCAACTGTTACTTGATACGTTGAGAGGCGGTTTTGGTAATTTGATCAACATCTGATTTTTTTACAGAATTTTAAACTTCTTCCCTTTCGAACTACTTGCGAAGCGCCATAAAAATGGCAAATTTTAAAGGAAAATATCGCCAAAAGTACATCACTTGAGATACCCAAACTACCATCCACTGAAAGAGCAATGTCTCACCTGTAAAAATATGCAATAAAATTTTGGGGCAGTCAAAACTGAAAAATATTAGAAGTAGAAGTTGAAGCTGTAGTTTTTAAACAAACACCGCCGTCCTAATTAGCATAATTACGTGGAAATAACGATGTACAAAGGAAATTATGATATATTCCACTTACCTCGCAGCATGTCGACAACTGGATGATCCACGATATCTCACGTTATGTTATCAGTAGGTTTCAGCGGCATGCTCGATGATTATTGTGCGAAATCACTCTGAAACATCACAACCGTTAAGTGTCTCAGAAGCCCTCGTCATAACATCTAGCAATATTAGTTGTCTTCCGACTCATATCTGCCGTTTACAAGAAGTTTAACAATTTTCCGAGATCCCAACTGACCCAAACATCTGTCATCAGCCTTAAAAATCTCCCTCTTAATCGCGGATTCTTATCAAGAACTCTTAAGTTTAGTTCCGTTTCGATCTATTGAGCACCCACCGTTATTACACAGATTGCGTTACAGACAACAAGTGCACATTCCAATGTGCGTAGGGGTAGGGTGGGTAGAAATGAAAACGTAACCGGCTTTAAAGCCATTTTACGCATTTCAGCGGCTAAGCTAGTAATTGGCTTTTGCAGGATAATTTAAATATGAACCACTGCTTGGAAATTTGAGTCATTTTGTAGGTTATTTTTGAGCGGTCGGGGGACGGGGCGTGAATTGTATTTAAAAAAAAAAAAAAAAAGAAAAAGAAAAAGAACAGATAGACAATACGAGGTCAAGAAATTATGATCTGCATATAATCTCTTGATCAGCTTTATCAGTTTATCAATGAGGCCCTGTTAAAGGTTTTCAGTATACTTGAAATTTGGGTAAAAATTTAACAGGATACACGAAATTTCTCTCGAAGCCTGCGTCAGAACAGTTATCAATTTAACGTGTCTTTTAGGCTCATAGCCGCCGTTTCCAAGAAGTTAACATTTTGCTAAAATATCTACCAACTCCAAATTCTTTTAGCAGCCTTTCAAATCCTCTTGTTAAACAAAGATTCTCATGAACTAACTCGTTCAAGTTCATTACACAATGAGATTGCGTTAGATACAACCCCGGGGATACCACACGCTAAGGGTGGGCAGGAGATGAAAATTTAAAGGGCCTTAGGGATATACCCGGGTAGCTTCGAAAGCTGTTCTTGCACCTCTTGAAACCAATTACGTAAACTCATGAGTCGTTCCATTGCCTTTTTCTCGCAACCCGCGGCCAGGGTGCGGGAACGCCGGGTTAGGTTAAAATTATTCTGGTGCCATGTGGTGTATCACCTGATCAATGGGTGTCTAACATTTTCATTTTGAGGTCGATGGAGAAGCACAACATAACCTTGACTTGGGCTTCTTCAACAGTTCGTTTCAAGTTTTATCACACTAAGCAATTAAATTGCGTGACAAAAAAGGGAGGCCGGCCGTAGTGAGTTGTAGTGACCTTTCACTTTTTTGTAAACGTGACTACTTAGCTTTAATTCAGTCGTGTTTAATTTTTTAACTGCCTGGGTCGTTGAGACCAATGAAATTAATTGTGTCAATAAACTATTTTGTTTTTAACGTGAACTATAAATAGTGTTCGCTGCACGCCTACTGAATTGAGTTGGTTAGAAGCCTAGCCGACGATCAAGGTCATGGCAAAGTGTGGTTACTCTTCGTATGTTGGAGGTTCATGTGGATCGAGTTAACTCTCAAAAACCTACACTGAATGGGCAGTGTGTGCCATTGGGTAACTGCCAAATAGGAGTGAAAGTCCATCTAAAATCGCTGAATGTTCAGAAAGGATCTTTAAGTACCGAGTCGAAACTGCTGCTAGCAAGGGCAGGTATAGCATGAATATTTTGATGGTCATTTTATCCGTATTGCTCTAAGAAACACAAAATTACCAATATTACTTTAAACAAAATGTATGAAATAATAACACGCGATTATTATTTTGTTCACGCCATTTCGGATCATAATTTCTCATGGATTAATTGAGCCTGGTAATCTAAAAAGAGCTACCAACGATACATTTGTGAAACACGGCGAAATGCCTGTAACACAGTACAATAACAAGGGTCAAATTGGCCACTATCAAGTATAAAATGTTTTACTTTTCAAAAACATAATTCGCGTTCTAAAAGTCTCCCATATAGGAACATGAATTTTGATCGGAGGCAAACCACGATCACGTGCTTAAGGCAACCACAGTGTACTTTTATGTCGCCAGCTTGAATATGTTTGGTACAGTTAGAAGAGATTAGAACATGCTTTAAAGCATTTTCATTCTTTTTTTCTACTAACAAATTTGACAAGAAATGAAATAAACGAAAAGTTTACTGAAAAAGGGAGGTGCGGAATGCATTTCTTTGAAACTTCATTCTTCAAATGAACACCGAGAATCATTTAAAATGCGTTATTGTTATTAGCACAATGGTCGACCACTTCAGGTAAGCATCTGTAAGCAATAATGTTATGGATTTCCTACTCATAATGTCCTGTTTTTCTGAACTAAACATCTACCAGATTAATTTTTTCCCAAAATTCGTGTATCTTCTTTACTCTAATTTTTTACCCAAATATCAAGTATACTTTAATAAAACCCCTAACAGGGCCTCATTGATAAACTGATAAAGCTGATCAAGCGATTATATGCAGATCATAATTTCTTGACCTTATACTGTCTATCGGTTATTTTTCTTTCTTTTTTAATACATTTTACGCACCCCCTCCCCCCCCTCTCCAGACCCCTCAAAAAATAACCTACAAAATGACTCAAATTTCCAAGCAGTGGCTCATATTCAAATTACCCTGCACTGAAAAGCCAATTACTAACTTAGTAACTGAAATGCGTCAAATGGCTTTAATTAAAGCCGGTTACATTTTAATTTCTACCCACCCTACCCGTACCCACATTGTAATGTGCCCATGTTGTCTGTAACCCAATCTGTGCAATAATGGTGGGTGCTCAACAGATCGAAACGGAACTAAACTTAGTGTGAACAAAATTACTGCACGGGAAAATATGAACTCAATAAATTGACCTTGCTCTCAATGTGTGGCTTCATAGCTCAGTTGGTAGAGCATCGCACCGGTATCGCGGAGGTCATGGGTTCGAATCCCGTTGAAGCCCTGATTTTTTTTTCAGGCTTCTTCTTTCCAATTGCTTAAATTGGAAAATTTACTGCGATGATCACTCTTCATATTCATCTATAACCGCAGTACAAATATGAATTATTTCATATATACTTCACATCATTTCACTGCACGGGAAAATATGAACTCAATAAATTGACCTTGCTCCCAATGTGTGGCTTCATAGCTCAGTTGGTAGAGCATCGCACCGGTATCGCGGAGATCATGGGTTCGAATCCCGTTGAAGCCCTGATTTTTTTCAGGCTTCTTCTTTCCAATTGCTTAAATTGGAAAATTTACTGCGATGATCACTCTTCATATTCTTAAACCGAACTGTTGAAGAAGCCCTAGTCAGGGCCTCATTGATAAACTGATAAAGCTGATCAAGCGATTATATGCAGATCATAATTTCTTGACCTTATACTGTCTATCGGTTATTTTTCTTTATTTTCAATACATTTCACGCTCCCCTCCCCCCCTCTCCAGACCCCTCAAAAAATAACCTACGAAATGACTCAAATTTCCAAGCAGTGGCTCATATTCAAATTACCCTGCACTGAAAAGCCAATTACTAACTTAATAACTGAAATGCGTCAAATGGATTTAATTAAAGCCGGTTACATTTTGATTTCTACCCACCCTACCCGTACCCACATTGTAATGTGCCCATGTTGTCAGTAACCCAATCTGTGCAATAATGGTGGGTGCTCAACAGATCGAAACGGAACTAAACTTAGTGTGAACAAAATTACTGCACGGGAAAATATGAACTCAATAAATTGACCTTGCTCCCAATGTGTGGCTTCATAGCTCAGTTGGTAGAGCATCGCACCGGTATCGCGGAGGTCATGGGTTCGAATCCCGTTGAAGCCCTGATTTTTTTCAGGCTTCTTCTTTCCAATTGCTTAAATTGGAAAATTTACTGCGATGATCACTCTTCATATTCTTAAACCGAACTGTTGAAGAAGCCCTAGTCAGGGCCTCATTGATAAAGCTGATCAAGAGATTATATGCAGATCTTAATTTCTTGACCTCGTAATGGAACGACTCACGAGTTTACGTAATTGGTTTCAAGAGGTGCAAGAACAGCTTTCGAAGCTACCCGAGTATATCCCTAAGGCCCTTTAAATTTTCATCTCCTGCCCACCCTTAGCGTGTGGTATCCCCGGGGTTGTCTCTAACGCAATCTCATTGGGTAATGAACTTGAACGAGTTAGTTCATGAGAAGCTTTGTTTAACAAGACGATTTGAAAGGCTGCTAAAAGAATTTGGAGTTGGTAGATATTTTAGCAAAATGTTAACTTCTTGGAAACGGCAGCTATGAGGCTAAAAGACACGTTAAATTGATAAATGTTCTGACGCAGGCTTCGAGAGAAATTTCGTGTATCCTGTTAAATTTTTACCCAAATATCAAGTATACTGAAAACCCCTAACAGGGCCTCATTGATAAACTGATAAAGCTGATCAAGAGATTATATGCAGATCATAATTTCTTGACCTCATATTGTCTATCTGTTCTTTTTCTTTTTCTTTTTCTTTTTTTAAATACAATTCACGCCCCGTCCCCCGACCGCTCAAAAATAACCTACAAAATGACTCAAATTTCCAAGCAGTGGTTCATATTTAAATTATCCTGCAAAAGCCAATTACTAGCTTAGCCGCTGAAATGCGTAAAATGGCTTTAAAGCCGGTTACGTTTTCATTTCTACCCACCCTACCCCTACGCACATTGGAATGTGCACTTGTTGTCTGTAACGCAATCTGTGCAATAACGGTGGGTGCTCAATAGATCGAAACGGAACTAAACTTAAGAGTTCTTGATAAGAATCGCGATTAAGAGGGAGATTTTTAAGGCTGATGACAGATGTTTGGGTCAGTTGGGATCTCGGAAAATTGTTAAACTTCTTGTAAACGGCAGATATGAGTCGGAAGACAACTAATATTGCTAGATGTTATGACGAGGGCTTCGGAGACACTTAACGGTTGTGATGTCTCAGAGTGATTTCGCACAATAATCATCGAGCATGCCGCTGAAACCTACTGATAACATAACGTGAGATATCGTGGATCATCCAGTTGTCGACATGCTGCGAGGTAAGTGGAATATATCATAATTTCCTTTGTACATCGTTATTACCACGTAATTATGCTAATTAGGACGGCGGTGTTTGATTAAAAACTACAGCTTCAACTTCTACTTCTAATATTTTTCAGTTTTGACTGCCCCAAAATTTTATTGCATATTTTTACAGGTGAGACATTGCTCTTTCAGTGGAGGGTAGTTTGGGTATCTCAAGTGATGTACTTTTGGCGATATTTTCCTTTAAAATTTGCCATTTTTATGGCGCTTCGCAAGTAGTTCGAAAGGGAAGAAGTTTAAAATTCTGTAAAAAAATCAGATGTTGATCAAATTACCAAAACCGCCTCTCAACGTATCAAGTAACAGTTGCTTGATTCGAATAACGTGTTTTTACCCGGAATTATAGCGTTTTCTTTGCTTGGCAAATTGTTAAAGATGTGCCTTAAAATGGCCGCTGAAAGCCCTCTCAGAGGGGCAAAACCAAGATGGTCGCCCCAGCGCTAAAATACGAATCGAATTGAACTGAAAAATATATTTTTGTGAATCACTTATCTAGACCGTTCATCTGGGAAAGTTTGAGGAATTTCATTTTTTCTCGTCCAAATGACGATAGTCGAAAATTATAGAGGACAGCTCTTAAATAACATGTCTAGACAGGGAACTTGGTGTGACAATCTCATTATACAAGCAGTTTCTAACGCATTAAACTGCACAATTTATATCACGGAAAGCGCTGAGAACTTTGCTGAGAGTAATGTGATACATCCTGCCAACATGCAAGGAAGACCAAGGACAATTTATATAGGTCATTTAGATGAAATTCATTATGTTTCAACTTCTCCATTAACGAATGAAGAATTAAGTGTAGTACAAAGTCATCAGAGTGAATTACACACTCAAGGTAAAAATGTACCAGCTACACAATCTGGAGAAACTGTTTTAGTAAATGATAGAAATCAAGCGTGTATGACACACTTAGTCAGCCCAGTAATCCAAAAATCTTCAGACACTTGTGTTACCAGTCGTGCTATGGAAAAACGAAAAGTATTCATGAGGCAATATATGAGAGAGAAAAGGACCAATAGACAATTTAGAGAGAAAGAGAATAAGAAGAAACAACAGAAACGGAAAGAAAATCACGGGAATGTCAAAGACGAGCTACCAAAACATTTAAAATAGCAAATCCTGTGAAAGTCAAACAAATGGAGAAACAAGCAAAAACAAAAAGACCAGAACGTGATCTAGAGAAAGTTAGAGAGTGCCAACAACAATATTTTCTAAAATTTAAAGAAGCAAATCCAGAGAAAGTCAAACAAGTGGTGAAACAAGCAAAAACAAAAAAACGAGAATGTAACTTGGAGAAAGTTAGGGAGTGCCAAAGAAAAGATTTTCTAAAATTTAAAGAAGCAAATCCAGAGAAAGTCAAACAAATGGAGAAAGAAGCAAAAACAAAACGACGAGAATGTCATTTAGAGAAAGTTAGAGAGTGCCAAAGGCAAGATTTTCTTAAATATAAAGAGGCAAATCCAGAGAAAGTCAAACAAATGGAGAAAGAAGCAAAAACAAAACGACGAGAATGTCATTTAGAGAAAGTTAGAGAGTGCCAAAGACAAGATTTTCTAAAATATAAAGAAGCAAATCCAGAGAAAGTCAAACAAATGGAGAAACGAGCAAAAACTAAAAGAAGAGAATGTAATTTAGAGAAAGTTAGAGAGTGCCAAAGACAAGATTTTCTTAAATATAAAGAAGCAAATCCAGAGAAAGTCAAACAAATAGAGAAGCAAGCAAAAACGAAACGAAGAGAATGTCATTTAGAGAAGGTTAGAGAATGCCAAAGGCAAGGGTTTAAAAAATATAGACAAGCAAATTCAGACAAAGTTCAACTATCCTACAAAAGAAACCGAGCTTGCCATCAAAATGTAATGGATAGTCCACAGCATGGAATTAATGATGACGACAATAGCCATGCCCTGGGCCGAATAGAAAAAGGGCAAAAAGTTCTGGAGGTGGAAATCAGTTTAAACAAGAGACTACTAAACAAAGAAGCGTTTTTTGAGGAGGAAACTAGAGAGCAAACTTGCCACAGCAAAGAATGTTTCCACAATTTAACAATGTCTAAACTGACTGAAATGTTTCACAGGAATATCGAATGTGGTTCAGAATATGTCTGTACTTGCTGTGATCAGTTATGGTACAGATCATCTGTTACAAAGTGTAATCCAAATCTTTATAAAATATGCCCACAAAATATCCTTCAATTATGCCTCACTGGAGTTAAGAGTATAAATGACAGCGAGTGGATTTGTTCTACATGTCATTCTAACCTTAAAGATGGTAAATTACCAAGTTGTGCAAAAGCCAACAAAATGACATTTCCTGATAAACCAGAAGTACTTAATTTGACTGTTCTTGAAGAAAGGCTCATATCACCACGTATAACACTCATGCAAATTAGGGAATTACCTACTGGTGGACAATTAAGTATTCATGGGAATGTTATTAATGTACCAGCTGATGTAAACGCGACTGTAAATGTCTTACCCAGACCAGTAAATGAATCACAGACTATTCCAATAAAACTAAAACGACGTCTTAGTTACAAACATTACTATCAATTTCAGAGCATCAGACCTAGCTAAGTTTTAGAAGCTGCAAAATACTTAGTGCGCACAAGCAAGTTATTTCAGAATGAAGGTGTACAAGTTTCAAACAGTTGGTTAGATACATTGAATGAAAATGACAGGGAGATGTTGCAATTTCTTGAAAGGAATAATGTGGAAAGCTCGAATACAGTTGAAGAAATTAATAAAAAAGATAGGAACCAGGGTGAACAGAATATCTCTGTGGAGAAAGTTAAGTACAATGACAATGGTGAAAATGACAGTGATGATGAATGGTGTGAAGAAACACAGCGGCCATCAGGAATTATGGACACTTTGCTGCAAGAGCCAGACATGACTGAACATGGGGATATCGTAATGAGCTTTGCCCTAGCTGAAGGCAACAGACCTTTAGGAATATTTATTGATAAAGATTCATAATTTTTGTCATTTCCCTCAATATTTTGCGGTAAACGGAGAGCTGATAATAGTGAAAGACTAGTGCCTGTGCATTATAGTACAATATGTAAGTGGGAGTTGCGAAGTCAGGATAGACGAGTAGCACAGAGTGTCCCTAACATTTTTTATAAGCTAAAGAAATTACAAATTAAGCAGATTCAAGGTAGTGCATCACTTTCTCTTCGCAAGTGCAAAAGAAAGGGTAAAAAGTACACAGCCGGTGATTTGAAATCAGCTGGTTCTTGGGAAAAGTTGATACACCTTGATGAAGGCTTTAGGGTATTTAGAAATCTAAGGGGATCCCCACCATACTTTGAGAGATGCAAAAAGGACTTGTTTGCAATGATTCGACAACTCGGGAAGCCCACATGGTTCTGTTCATTTTCAGCAGCAGAGACAAGATGGATACATTTGCTTAAAATTTTAGGACGGCTCATTGATAAAAAAGATTATACTGACAATGAAATCCAAGTTATGACATGGCAAAAGAAATCTGACTTAATTAAAAGTGATCCTGTCACTTGTGCAAGAAACTTTGAACATATGGTCCAACTGTTTCTTCGTGACATTTTGAAAAGTACACTGAGGCCTATTGGTGAAATAGTTGATTTTTTTTAATAGGGTTGAATTCCAACAACGTGGTTCTCCACACATACATTGCTTATTCTGGGTTAAAGAGGCTCCTCAGTATGGGAAAAATTCAAATGATGATATTGCTAAATTTGTTGATAGGTATGTTGCATGTAAGGCTGATTCCGAAGAAATAGTGGGTGATTTGGTTAACTTACAGAGACACAAACACTCAAAAACGTGCAAGAAACAAGGTCATAAAATTTGTAGGGTCAATTTTCCACTGCCGCCAATGCCAAGAACAAAGATTTTAGAACCTCTTAGTGAAGACACTTTTGATGAAAATGAGAAGGATTTAATGAAGAATAATTATGAGAAAATAAACAACTTATTAGACAACTTAAAATACGATGATGAAATTAATTTTGGAGAATTTCTTCAGAAACTGGGTTTCACAGAACAACAATATACAATGGCCGTGAGATACTCTCTTAAGCGTGACACACTTCTGCTTAAAAGAACACCAGCTGAAATAAGAATCAATATTTACAACTCTAATTTATTGAAAGCCTGGCAAGCTAACATGGATATACAGTATATCTTGGATCCTTATGCTTGTGCTGTTTATATTTTGTCTTATAACCCACCCATTAATTTTTGATTGATTTTATTGGCTACTTTACGTCACGTGATCTAAATTGCCGGACAGGTATCACGCAATAACCCCCGCCCGCGTCGATATTTGTCCTCTGATTGTTTCCGTCGAGAAAAAACAGTCAGCCCAAGAATTTCAACTTTTCTTTTCTCTTATTTAATATAAAAGGAAACCAAACTGGTGTTACTGAGTCTAGCGATGATTACATTAAAAAGCTGATGGCAAGTGCTGTTCTGGAAAGTACAATAAAGTCACCAAAATACGCTGTCAATGTCTTTGAAGGTGGAGAAAGTCACGAGTAGACTTTTAATATTTAGTCCTACGTAAATTTAAACCGATTCATTTTACAAAATAAAGATTTAATACAATGTGATAACTAACTATAAAATAAACCAACCGTTCGCGTCCGACTTTAGCGTGTAGGAAGGAGACAAAAATTCCAGTTGCACTTGAACCATGTTGAAAACTTTTTTACGCAGAAACCAGAAAATTCAGTGGAAGGAAAACCATACAGTCGCAGCTTGGTCTGAATGCTCCAGAAAGTTTTGCAAATTCGGCATGGTTTAACACCATTCTCTACTTCGGAAAGAGAGGCCGTGAAAACCAACGCGAGATGAAACCCCAGTGACCTTTAGCTCAAAACAACAACAACCGGCTGAAGTACTTCATTTCAAGCGAGAGAGCGACGAAAAATCAGTCCACCTTCAAGTGCTACAGATTTTACACATTCCGTGTTTCACAGATGTAAATTCTGAGACTGAAATACATTTCTTTCTAGTCAAGTTTATGAACAGTACGTCGGAATATATGAACCAAAAGCGCTAAGTTTTCGAGTTTTTGATCCAAGGGGCGTTACGAGAATTAAATTCAGTTGACAGCTTGTCAAATTTGGTCCAATCACAGTGGAAATAAAGTTAGTTAAACCAATCAAATTTACTTTGCTCCCTCACGTCAATCACCGCATTCGCCATCAGATCACCAATGGCTTTTTTATCATCAGTTTACGAGCGGTTTATTGCGAACTGAAAATTAATGGGAGGGTTATAAAATAAATAAACCCCTTTCTGGCTTGCTGGTATGTAGGCTGATAATGTCCTTGGCTGAGAGATTGTCCTCAAAATTTCACATTTGCCCTCGAAGCTTCGCTTCTCGGCCAAATGTTCATTTTTCGGACAATCTCTCAGCCGCGGACATTATCAGCCGACATACCAGCCGCCTGAAGGGGTTTATTTACTAAATATATTACTAAAGGACAAAGGGGAATGAGCAAATAACTAAGAAAAGCTTCTGAAGAAGCAAGCTCTGGTAATAAAGACATCATAAACAAAGTCAGACACATTGGAAACAAATTCCTAAATGCTGTTGAGATCAGTGCACAAGAAGCAGTATATCTGGTTTTGCAAATGCCTTTAAGAAGGTCATCTCGTGAATTTCAATTTATTAACACGTCCAACCCTGAGGAAAGAACATTCTGTAGTGTCGTTACCTAATATGGTCATGCATTGTGATTGTTAGCGTAGGACCCCGGATGTTTGAACACGAGGAAGCTACAGAGAGGTTTTGCCCGTCACCTGAAAAAGCATGAATTAAACAATTGTTCGGGTAAACTTCAGTCTGTGTCTGAGCCATTTCATACACCATTACATTGGCGACGAGGATTCTCAGGACTACAACAGTGGTTGATTCTATACGATTTTCATACCGCAAACGCGTGGAACATGGCCACAGCGCTACCCGCATTTCCCGAGTTTGACGTCTCCGAAACAAGTACACAAGCTACTCGTTGGAAGAAATGGCTCTCAAGATTCAACAACTTAATTGTCGCACTGAATGTGGAAGACAAGACAAGACAACGAGCTTTGCTACTTCACTATGCTGGCGAAGCGACGAACGAGATTTTCGATACGCTCCCAGACACTACACCAGGAGAAGGCGATGATCCGTTCAAAAAAGCCGTGGAAGCCTTGACAAATTACTTCACTCCCAAACAAAACCGTGAGTACGAAATCTATGTTTTCCGTCAAGCCAAGCAAGAAACCAATGAAAGTCTTGCCGCATTTCACACAAGACTAAGGCAATTAGCAGTTACCTGCGAATTTGACGATGTGGATCGTGAAATCAAGACTCAAATAGTGCAAAGCTGCAGTTCCCATAAGCTGCGTACGAAAGCTCTCGAGAATCCATCGTACACCCTGACGCAATTATTGGATGCTGGCAAAGCCATGGAACTCTCGAAAACACAAGCCGCTACCATTGAGGACAACCAGTCCGTAAATAAATTGTCCCCACGTCATGGAAACCGACGCCGAAGAAATCGGAAATCCAACCAAGATGGCGGACGCAAATCCGACAAGAAACCACGTGACCGTAAGTCACGCAACAGTGGTCACGAAGACCGGAAATCAAGTCTTAAATGTCGAAATTGTGGTGGAGATTACCCCCATCATGGAGGAAAAACATCCTGCCCGGCCTATCAAGCCACCTGCCGAGGTTGTGGAAAATTGAACCACTTTGAGGCCGTATGCAGATCCAAAGACAAGGGCGAATCGAGTAACGCACGCTCCTCCACAGTACACAGAGTCGGTGAAGAAGAATCAAGTGATGAAGATGAAGTGTACACCTTCTCTATAAGCACTAAAGCATTGAAAGACCAGCCCTTCTTCAAGATCAAAGTGCATGGTACACCTGTGACGATTATGGCGGACTCTGGAGCTAGCATTAACATTCTGGATGAGAAGGAATACCACAGGTTACCCAACCGCCCCAACCTTGAGCCTAGCAGTGTAAAGATTTACGGCTATCAATCAAAGGTCCCCCTTCGTGTCCTTGGAAAATTCACCACCACGCTCGAGTCAGAAGCAAAGAAGCTTAGCGACAAGTTCTACGTTGTGGAGGGATCTAGTGGCTCTCTGCTAAGTTGGAAAACATCACAAGGACTCAGCCTACTTCAAACGGTTCAGCACGTCGGAAAGCTACCATCAAAACCGGAAGCAAATACGCTAGCAGATCTGATAGAGGAATACGACGACCTGTTTCACGGACTAGGCAAGCTCAAAGATTATCAGATAAAGCTTCACATCGACGAAAACATACCACCTGTTGCACAACCGCACAGAAGAGTCCCTTTCCATGTACGTAAGCAGTTAGAGGACCAGCTACGATGCGATGAAGAGCTTGGTGTAATAGAACGTATTGAAGGTCCTACACCTTGGGTGTCTCCTATAGTGGTTGCACCAAAACCAAAGTCTCCAGGCAAGGTACGCGTGTGCGTGGACATGCGCCAGGCGAACAAGGCAATAAAACGCGAGCGTCACGTCACGCCGACCATCAAAGAGATGATTGGAGACTTGAACGGAGCAAAAGTTTTCACCAAACTAGATCTCAACCAGGGTTACAACCAGCTCGAATTGGCGCCCGAGTCCCGTTACATCACCACATTTGGTACCCACATGGGCTTAATGCGCTACAAGCGACTCAATTTTGGAATATCAAGTGCCCCTGAAATCTTCCAGAATGTGATTCGAGAAACCCTGGAAGGCATCGACGGTGCGAAAAACATCAGCGATGACATCCTAGTCTTTGGTAAATCTCAGAAAGATCATGACCAGCACCTGAGGGAAGTTTTCCAGCGCTTGAGAGAGAAAGGCCTGACCCTCAACAAGAGCAAGTGTGAGTACGGCAAAGACAAGTTGGAATTCTTTGGGTACGTATTCTCCAAAGAAGGCATATCACCAGACCCGAAGAAAGTTGAAGAAGTGGTCAATCTCTCGACACCATCAACAGCATCAGAGGTTCGTAGCTTGCTGGGGATGACAAATTACTGTTCAAGATTCATCCCAGATTATGCTACCAAGACAGAGCCCCTGCGCAAGCTTACACACAAGGACCAACCATGGTGTTGGACAACAGAGCACGACCATGCAGTTAGTCAGCTCAAAGAAGCGTTAGCCAGCGCACCTGTCACTGCCTATTTCGATCCAGAAAAAGAATCAGAGATCTCGGTTGATGCCAGTCCAGTTGGCTTAGCCGCCATTCTCTCACAAGTGGATCCGCAGACTGAGGAAAGGCATGTGATCACATATGCAAGTCGTTCCCTTACAGCAACTGAACAACGGTACAGCCAAACGGAACGGGAAGCCCTCGCTGTGGTTTGGGCCTGTGAACACTTGCACCTGTATGTTTATGGGAAGCCTATCACAGTCTACACGGACCACAAACCCCTGGTGGCCATCTATAGCAATCCAAGTTCCAAGCCTCCAGCAAGGATTGAAAGATGGGCATTGAGGCTTCAGCCATACCAGATTACAGTCAAGTATCGGAGAGGTGAAACAAACCCAGCAGATTACCTGTCACGGCATCCAACAACGAATGCAGCCCAAACGACACGTCAGCAGAAAGTTGCAGAGGAGTACATCAACTACCTAGCGACTACCTCAACTCCCAAAGCCCTGAAAACTCAGGACATCGAAGCAGCTACGCAAGCCGATCCAACCCTTCAAGGCGTCGCTGAAGCTGTCACTAAAGGCAACTGGCACCTTGTAGTCAAACGCCCCGGTGTTAACCTTGCAGAGTTTCGACTCCTAGAGAGAGTAAAGGAAGAGCTAGCCGTGAGTGCATCAGGCAACCTTATTCTGCGCGGAACCCGCATAGTTATTCCGCAGAGTCTACAGGAACACGTAATTAACTTAGCACATGAAGGCCATCAAGGGCTCGTGAAAACAAAGTCTCTATTGCGCGAGAAAGTCTGGTTCCCGAACATTGATAAGCTTGTGGAGAGCAAAGTAAAGTCGTGCAGCGCATGTTTGATTAGTACCCCTGAGTGCAAGAGAGAACCCCTACAGATGTCACCACTTCCAGCCGCGCCGTGGAAAGAAATCAGTGTGGACTTTGCTAACCTTCCAGACCAAGAGTACATGCTTCTGATTACTGATGACTACTCTAGATACCCAGTGGTGGAAATAGTAAAATCGACCTCAGCAGCGACAGTGATACCTAAGCTAGACAAGGTGTTCTCAGAATTTGGAGTTCCAGACGTAGTTAAGTCTGACAATGGTCCCCCTTTTAACAGCAAGGAATTCGCGTCGTTTGCAAACGACCTTGGTTTCAAGCATCGAAAAGTAACTCCAAAATGGGCCAGGGCGAATGGAGAAGTTGAAAGATTTGTGCGCACCGTAAAGAAAGTCATCAAGACAGCGAAGGTGGAACGCAAGAACCCCAAGCAGGAGCTGAACAGGCTACTAAGAAACTACCGCGCCACACCACACAGTACAACAAGAGTTGCTCCGGCAACAGCGCTGTTTGGAAGACCGATGAAGACGAAACTACCTGAAGTGACGACACGCTGCTATGATCCAGAGATCCAAGAACGTGATCGGACAGCGAAAGCTAAGATGAAGAAGCACGCAGACAACAAGCGTTACATAAGGCCGTCAACCGTCAAAGAAGGTGACACGGTGTTTGTCAGAAGAGATGATTCTAAGAAGAAAAGCGACACGCCATATGACCCGAGGCCAC
This sequence comes from Platygyra sinensis, assembly GCA_019787425.1. Taxonomy (NCBI): domain Eukaryota; kingdom Metazoa; phylum Cnidaria; class Anthozoa; order Scleractinia; family Merulinidae; genus Platygyra; species Platygyra sinensis. The sequence continues at coordinate 585 of JAHPZR010055858.1, read as the reverse complement.
TAATCGTTGTAGAGAAAAAGGGATCCATGGTGACCGCACAAGATGACGATGGCATCCCAGTTACGAGGAATTCTTCGTTCTTTAAGAGTGTTCCAGCAGCAGCAGAAGAAAATTCTACCACGGAGATACGCAAGGATCCTGCTCATGTTACAAGTGCACCTGATATCACAGATGCTCCGATGCAGTCCGATGCCGCACTATCGAGACGCTACCCGCAGCGTGTGCGAACACGTCCAGTAAAGTTGGACGACTATGTTTGTGGCTGATAGTAGGCTGCATACAAACTGTTTAAAGATTTTTGCTAGAGTTGTGTTATTTTTTGGAATTCTTTTAGGCTTTGAGACTTTTAACCTTTTAAACATTAGGTTTGAAGAACTTTGGACTTTGCGAAAAGTTTATTTCAGTTTTTTTGTTTCAATCGTTTTTGTTTTCAATATGTGAGTTTTGCTCCAAAGAGGGGAGAGATGTAGTGTCGTTACCTAATATGGTCATGCATTGTGATTGTTAGCGTAGGACCCCGGATGTTTGAACACGAGGAAGCTACAGAGAGGTTTTGCCCGTCACCTGAAAAAGCATGAATTAAAC
>JAHPZR010055857.1:0-7500 GCA_019787425.1 Platygyra sinensis | reverse complement strand
GGTAAACCAAAAGCAAAAAAATAACGTCTATGGCGATACTCACCGTTACGTCACCTATTGTTATTAATGTCCCAACCAGAGATCTATTGGTTATCGAGACAAAGGGTTCTTTTGTTTTACGGTGAGCAAATTTGAATAACAAAACAAATTGCTCATCAATGTTTGTAAACGGTGAATACAGCTATTATGCTGTGTTACCATAGTAAACCCACTGCGTTTTTTCGCAACTATTGTTCTATTGTCAAGTGTATGCACGGAAAACTATTTGTTTCTTTGTTTTGTCAGTGTACGTGTGTCAAAACAACGAACAAAATCATGTCACGGTTGATCCCTTGCCATGTGAAAAATAAGCCAGTTATTTTGAAGCACCTCGTGGATATGTGATTTATTCACCTCGGGCTGCGCCCTCGGTGCCTCAAAATAACCCTTACACATTTGTCCTTGGACATTATCTGTTCCTCGAAGCTCACAGTTTTCCGAGAGCGTACTGTTTTCTTCTCAGAACAGATAATGTCCGCGGACAATTATCCTAGCATCTTTTTGCGCCAAATGGAGACTATTGATCAATTATCATGCATCTCAGGCCGGACCCAATAAAGTCATTCAGCGGGAATGATCTTGCTAAACCACAAATTTCATACACAGGATTTCGTGATGCTGGATATCTTTTTTAAAGTTATGGAATTTCCATTCAAATCGTTTATACTGCACACTTTTCTTGCGTTGCATATAGTAACTATCGTATCAAAATATTGTATTCTTACAGTCGAAAATCGATTATCCGGACTCGTCGGGACCTCCGTAAACAGTCCGGATAATCGAGAATATGAATATTAGAGATGTAAACAAAAGGTAAATAGCAAAGAAAACAACATTTTAATTGTGAAATCTACACAGCCTGTATGTATTTACAAATAAAAACTTTCAGTTCAGTATTTAGGTATGTACTGTGAAACTCAGAACACCGTGAATACCAGAAATCTTCAAGAAATATTATTATTGTGCTGCAAGGAAAAAGCTACCCTGCGTGCAAAGTCTCCTTCGATCTTCCCGACTTGTCTAGGAAGATGGAAAAGGAGACTTTTGCTCGCAGTTTGAGAAAAAGTCAATAAAAGCGTGAGAAAACTGAACCGCAAACACCAGCGGTAATCCACCGTAAGAAAAAGATGGCGGCTGTACATTTCACCACAATACCTTGCAAACCAAACTAAGCCCACTGGGTATATCGAAAGATATGGTTTAACGGCAGTCGTTCCTATGGTAACAGCACTGCTCTTGTCGAGTTTGAATGACTTACGATTTGTCTTTGTGTTTTTATACGCTCTTTTCGAGTTTTCGTGCGCAAAGCATTATAGGTAAATGTACCAGTCGCCATCTTTTTTTCCTTAGGGTGGATTGGCTGTGGTATTGATCGAGGTTTTTCTCGTGTGTCCTGAACTTTATTGTGATTGGTTCAGTGCACAATGTACAGTTTGGAATCAAATCCAAATTTTAACGTTTTCTGAGTTTCACAATTCCAAATTCCTGAGTCCCCACAAATTCCATCTTTTAAGGCAAGGTGACAGGTATCATTTCCGGTCCGGGATCATTTATGGCACGGAATCATTTACCGTACGGAGATCATATGAGGGCCGGCATAAAACTCATTGTAACCTGTGTGACAAGCTGGTTTTGGAAATTGAGATTTCAAGTTTAGATATCACAAAGAGCGAATTAAAAACTACTCTATAATGCGCATTTTCCGAAAATTACCGAACAAATGTGACTCAAAAAAATAAACCGTTGATGGCACGTGCAATATGCTAAATATCTTATCGTTTATCAACAATGGCCAGATCAGGCCACATCGAACTGCATTCGCCAAAAGTACAGGAAATTAAAAATACATTTATATTTTTGGGTAAATGGTCTTACTTAGGTCTTTAATTTATCAAATTTTCAGCTGATCGCCTTCACCATAGCCTGCAGAAAGAGGCGGATTAGCGCGAGACAGACAAGCCTGTGAGCAGCAACGGTGAGGAGCCAAGCGATCCGTCGGGAAGAAGTCTAGTAAAGAGGCGCTCCAACTTGAGCCTGCTCGCAGGCTAGACAGAGAGCGAAACGTGTCACACGAGAGCAGAGCACGCACAGTAGTGTGACACGAGAGAGCCAAATAAAGGCCCCCTTGTCTTATTTCAAACTGTCTAGTACAGTGGAACCCCGCTATAACGAAGTGCCACGGTACCGAAAAAAATGTTCGTTATAGCGGGGTCTTCGTTATAGCGAAGACCCCGTTATAACGAATTATCTGGTTAACAACAAAAATATTCGTTATAGCGGAGTAACCAACCTGAACAGTATGATACAGATCACGTAAAAACAGTCTACAGACATGCGCGTGAACGGCTACATTAAAATAAAGCAAAGCTCTGAAGGTCAAAGTTTCTTTATCTTGACCAATAGGAGTCGTGTTTGGCTTATCAACCATTTGTATCATCATGTCGTTTTTACTGACCGCGAGCGACAGGACAAAATATTCGTTATAGCAGGGTAAATTGTGCGTTGGACCGTCAAAATCAATTCGTTATAGCGGGGATTTCGTTATACCGGGGTTCGTTATAGCGGGGTTTGTTTCCATATATTTTACTGTAATTCTGCCGGGCTTTCAAATGTTGTTCGTTATAACGGGGTCTTCGTTATAGCGGGGTTCGTTATAGCGGGGTTCCACTGTAGACAGATTGGGGTAGAAGAGTCACGCTCTATCAACACTATGGCATAAATTACGTCCTTGATCGTTTGCTTTGGGCTTTAGATTATAAAGCAGTATGAAATTGACATACTTAGTATCACTTTGGATAACTTTTTGTACTTTGATTTAACTTCGTCTTCTCAAGTTTATGTATGTCATGATGTTTTTTTTTTTCATTTGGAATGTGGTCAAGTATTCAAACGGGGGAGGCTATTTTGCGAGCCTGCGAGCCCGAGCCTCGAGCCGCGAGCCGCGAGCCTCTTTTTTGCGAGCCCCGAAAGATTCCCGCCAAAAAATCCAAAAATGGGCATAATGCCTTAATATGGTATTTATACATGCGGGCTCGACCACCGGAGGAAATAATGTCCGGGGCTAACCACGAGTAATCGGACTGTTACTAGGTTTATTCCTTTTCCGAATTCCTAACATAAGTGAGGAGAAGTACGGCAATGATGAACCGGTTTGTCAAAAATGAAACAGGCAGCAAATATAACTTGGCCAACTCCAGACGGTATCCCGAATACGCTGCAAATATGCTGGTCGGAAGAAACCGACCGAAATTTCAGGAATCTTTACATTGGCATAATGGCAAACATCTGCACTGTAGCATGGCAAGTCAGGGCATGGAAAGTTTCCTATCTTTTTTTCAGTTCTATGAATTAAGCATGCTTTTGAATTGTCAGATGTATTTTGGTACTGTAGCTGCAAGCAAGGTAAATAGAGTGTCGTGACAGCGTGACATTTTGTTATAAGTTGTCATAACATTGTAATCGGAAACACCAGTGATAATGGAATGGTTTTATCGAGAGAACACAGAAAATACAGCTGAAAATAGGACTCGTTGTAACACTGGAGGAGAAAGTAAACAAGATGTTGTCGAGTACAAGTGAGTTGTGAGTGAGCTTTTGCTAATCTTCATTAGTTTGAGGGGAGTAGTGAGCTTTTTTTAGCCAAGTAAATTAATTTGCTGACTTTCATCGGGCTAGGCGGACGTGTTTTATCGCCAAACTTTTGAATTGCTCGAAATAAGCAGTCGTCCAGTCCTTCGAGTTTGAAGGGGAACTATTTGAAAAAAGGTAAGAGCCTGGTTTCCCGAGGGACAAAACAACGGACAACTGGGAGACCTGGGAGACAAAAAAAGTAAATTACGAATCTTCGTTGCGGTAGTCTCCTTCGGAGCCGTCTTTAGGGTCGTCACGCAACGATCCTCCATGACCAAAACTTCGCCTCACATACGAAAATTTGCGAGCCGAGGGAAACTCAAATATCATTAATATCTGAAACCATGAATTGACCTTCAAAATCCGTTCGATGAAATTAACTTTGAAACAGCATTGGATACAGCAGAAGCAGACTGAAAAACTACTTGCGCGGAATTTTACACGCACGAAAGAAAATCGAAAACTTTTGTTTCTGCAGCCAAGTGTAGCATTTTAATACTGAGTAAGACTTAATCGTTAAATTAAAAACTCAAAAAAGAAAAAAAAAAAAAAAAAAGAAAAAATGCAGTGGCTCGCAAAATAGGCTCGTGGCTCCGGCTCCGGCTCGCAGGCTCGCACATTAGTTACACTCTATTCAAACCAAAGTCTGATAGTTTACAAAATAACGGCATTTACATAAAATAGCGATCATATTTTCCGCGATTCTAACTTGTGAAGAACTTAAATGATATTTTTTCCTGTGTATTATCTATTGGTAAGGACATATATAACAATCACATATTTGAATAAATAGTATTGTCGCAGCAGAATTACTGTAGTACTTTCCACCCTGAACAATGCGGTTTTTCTGCTTGAAATATCAGACGCAATACGCCACGCTAAAAACAACTCCTAACACCCCAGATGAAATCAAAAGACATTTAAACACAAGAGGCTGAAGAATAAATGCCAAAACGGTTTTCTTTTCCGGTCAAACATGCTGATTACAGATTTTGCTGAATTCGATGGGTAATTATTTTAACAGACGTATAAATAATTGAGTCTGAAACGGGCAACAGAATTGATAAACTAAATGTAGCGAGTTTCCCTGCTCGTATCAATTGAATATTCACCACGTTAGACGCAATATCCCGAACTATCAGAGACTGTTTTAAAATTGAGCTCTACTTACTAAAAAGAATGTATTTCTACTCAGCATCTGAGAGCTATAAACAGATGATTTCGAAACAATTATGTGGGTTCTTTCACTTCGGAGGTTAATTAAGCGACAGTCAAACATAATTGCTGTAATACACAATGAATACTGGCTAGTATACTGAGAGCTCTCAACCCTCCAGCACTGAGCGGGAGAATCAATCAGACAAACGAGTTACAGCACAGCTTTGCTGTTCTCAGTGAATGTCGTCGAGTCAAAAGATCTGTGCTGGACGAGGAAACGAATAGCCTATATGTCACTGATGTTTTACAAAGCCATAAATTTGCTGAACCAAATTAAATGTTACAGGTTACAGTCCTTTTAAAACCGAGATTTACAACAAACCTTCATTCACGGAGACCCAAGGAAGAGAAGAAGCAAGTGAAGGCTGAAAGCACGCGCCCCGTCATGTTCAGTAGTTCAAACTGAAAGCTAAAGAGGAAGATGGGCGTATGACGTCATCTCAAGATTTCCGTCTTCTTGGCAACAAGGTGTCACGACACATTTCTCTTGCCACCGCCAAATTTGGAACACTATGTAACGCTAGGAGCCCAAAATTTAATCCTCTCTTCTCTCAATGTAATAAAACCATTTTTATTACTTTTAATTCATTAGAACTATAGGTAACTTGCTCCCCTCCCTACCCCTACAAACTTCCTAACCTCCGAAAAGTAGAGAAAACCGAGAGAGGACAGCTTTGAAACGAAAGAAGTCAAGGAGACGGAATAGAAGTCTTTTCGTAACAGTTGGTCGCGTGTTCGCCAAGTTTTAAATTTTTAATCTTTGACTGGAGGAGCAGGGAACTTGATCCCTTTAATTTCTTTATGTAGTACTTCGTCGGATCTAACAAACGAACAACTGTTATACCAATCATTCCTTATAAATATATTTTACACTTTCTAGAAACATACATCTGCTACATCAAAAAGCTTCCCTCACCGAAATACAACGACTAGAAATCTAATAAGAGTTATGAACTTATAGGCGTGACCCTGATTAGATTTGAATGTTTTGCTCCGAGTACCACAGCCCCATTCGCAGATACGGCGGCCATTTTTGAATTTGTTTCAAACATCTATTATGGCATGCTCTGGGGGCAAATACATATTTAATGACCCCCTGAGCATCCCATAATAGATACTGAAAACAATAGAATTCAAAATGGCCGCCATATCTGCGAAATGGGCTATGGCGGATCTAGGGGAGGAGCCTGAGGGCCCCGGCCCCTCCCCCCCCCCCCCCCCCCTTATTTTTGGTAGAAAAAAGAAGAAATGACAGAAGGGAAAAAGGCTAGCAGGGCAAGAAAATCAAGACTGCCCGCCCCTCCTTTAGTTCAAAGTCTGGATCCGCCACTGGAAAGGGTTAGGGACAGACCATTAGTGATGGGGGAGAGGGGTGGGGAAATAACAAAACAAAATTCATGCAATATCCGTGCAACGAAGACGTGAGGAGAAAAATCCCTGTAGAGTGAATTGCACCGTGGGGCTTACAAACTGTACTCGCCTGAAAGACACCTTGGCGGCTACTTTATACTACAGTTTTAGTTTCTTGGTCCTGGTGGAATCCCCATTCACCTGGTTTTCTATACAATCAGGAGATCAGGGATTCCTACCTAAAACCTTGATTCACCGCATGCCAAGAATGAATTTTATCACAAGGGGAATGAATCAATGAAATTGATATTTCCCTAAACATCAAAGAAAGAAGCAATGCAGCCCCATCAGTTAGGCACCGCTTAAATGTGTGATACTTGGTTGTGTCCCCTGGAGTATAATTTTGACAATAAAGCAAAACAACTGTGTGAAAGATAACAGTTATTTGTTTGAAACCTGTTCCAGGCAATCAGACTGTGGCGAGTGTCAAGATTAAGATTGCGACATGACAGTAGAATATCCCCCAACCCCCTCCCTCACCCAAAAAGAATCGTGCAGGGGACTTGAACCCCTAAAAAATATCCTGCAGAGGCAGTGGACGTGAAAAAATAATTCCTGCAAGATGAAGAAGTCCTACCCTCCAACACTTTTTAATGGTCCGCCCCTTATAAAATTGGGAATCCTAACAAGACTCAGACGGTACGCATCAACTTAAACAGGGACAGCATGTACAAACCAGAGACAGAGACAGCCAAAACCTAGAGATAGGAGCTGCGAGTCCATATTATGTGCTTGTAATGAGAGGGTCAAGAAACTAGAATTCATATACTGATAATTTCTACACCATACTACAGACACCTGTATAATACAGATACTCAGTTCTCCTGTACCTTTGGTTTCTTACCGTACAACTGAGCGTGATGAAACTTGACCTTCCGCATGTTAAATCTTGACTTATACTTATAAAATTATATGCGTCAGTTATCTATTTTTTTTTACCTTCACTTGTTTTCCTTTATCGTACTCTCTTTAAACCAAATTAAAAAAAAAAAAACATTTGCAGCGTTTTGTTTACCCTTGCATCTTTTGACGGAATGCTTATAGCCTAACATAGTTTAGAGTAAGACATAAAAATTCAGTCAGAATCAAGGACTGTTTAGTAATGGTAATAGGACTGAGTGGAGTCCAATTCGGTCTTAATCATACAAGTGATAACAAAATCGGACGACCGCGCAGCGGGAGTCCGATTTGTTTATCACGAGC
>JAHPZR010055856.1:30000-31143 GCA_019787425.1 Platygyra sinensis | reverse complement strand
GTGAAAGAAACATACATGATGTTAGTAGCCTTTTGGTGAATGTTGGTAAAATTTGTTGTGGTATCTCAGCACAAAAGACAACGAAACAAATCTTTTTCCCGATTTGTTCACAATCTGAAAACACCGACTCGGTCTTGAAAGTGCACGCGCTGCACTATGCAAATTAATGAACTACTCTTATGGGTCAGACTTGCCTTCAAAAACTTTTGCAAACTCGCCAAACGAGCAGAAACAACAAGAAACTATCAAACACAGGTTTTGGTTATGATAAAGCATTGTTTGGCAAACTCACAAATTAACTCGATACCGGAGTAAACAGTTTTCTCACAGAACTTTTCTCTACAAAACAAACACAAAAGTTAATGGGAATAACTAGAAGGCGAACGGATTTTATTCATTTACAGTGCGAAATTAAAGATATTCTCGACCCTGAAAAACACACCTTTTTATTAAATCAGAGCATAAAAGTCCATAGAAGAGCCCTGGTTCTTCTCTGCCCTATTCCCTGTCATCGCTGTGAAAAATCGGAAAGAGAATCTCGCAACTCTCACCATTTCATCACACAACGTGACAACATCCAAGCGAGAGCCTAAGACACGTGCGTGGATCAGCGCGGATATATGACGTCAGGATGGCGCAATTTGTTCTAAAAATAGAAAAATTGTCCCATATCATGGGTCCACGCGCATCCCAAGACGTACGGTCTCCGTCCCTGATTATGGCTCCTGCTCTAATAGAATAATGTTTTTATACATTGAGAGAAGACAGGAGCGAGAGGATTAAATTTTGGCCCCTGGCTTTACACAGTACAAGTGTTCCTAATTTGGCTGAAGACGGAAATCTTGATATGACGTCATACGCCCATCTACCCCGGGGGGGGGGAATACTCCCTTCTATGGGCTTTATAGGTGTGTGCGGCCCCAAAGGATATGGTTTTTCAGCCGTTTCGGTCATAAATAGGGTATCGAGTTTAGCTGATTTTGGCTGTTTTGGTCATAAATAGGGTATGGTTTTTGGACCCTAGCCTTGATATGGGTATGTTTTTAGGAAGAAACCACTTTTTCATCATTATCGAAAAGAAAATCAACAAAAGCCCTTCACAAATGATGTTTACGGTAACATTGGTCTGAACTAGGAACTAAC
>JAHPZR010055856.1:25000-27500 GCA_019787425.1 Platygyra sinensis | reverse complement strand
TGGTACATGTACCTATAATACTTTGCGCACGAAAACTCTAAAAGAGCGTATAAAAACACAGAGAAAAATTGTGTCGGAGATTGCGTGACTAATACAAACATTCGAAGATACAATTATTTCGAGCGAGACCTTTTAGAACATGTGATGATAGGATATTTAGATTATATGTCAATGACAGTCAGAAATCAAAGATGGACACGTTCCAAGTATTTTCGCATCGGTTGTCAGGTTGTCAGAAACAGAAGACCATTGTTGACAGATCGTTAGGTTTTCATTGTATTGCGCGATATAGTTTAGTTGCCTGGAGAGAGTGAAGGAGAACTGTACCTGTGAACTGTGACCCGTGAATTAAATCATCTAAAACCAAGTTTATTCTGTGATATCGTGAAGTTCGGCCCTAGGGCATTCGCGACAATTGTAAGTCATTCAAACTTGACAAAAGCAATGCTGTTAGTATAGGAACGACTGCCGTTAAACCATATCTTTCTATACGCCCAGTGGGCTTAGTTTGGCTCGCAAGGTATTGTGGTAAAATGTGCAGCCGCCATCTTTTTTCTTACGGTGGATTGTTCGGTAATAGCCCTTTTCACGGTTAGCTTTCCTCATTTGCATTACAATAAAATCTAGCATGTATGCGAGGCAATTTCGGGCTATTTCGCACTTTTAGCCCGAAATTCAGCGGCCTCGCATTCACGTTGATTACATTGTAATGCAAATGAGAAAAATTAACCGTGAAATGGGCTATTTTCGGAAAATGCGCAATATATATTAGTTGTTAATTGGCTCTTTGTAATATCAAATGACCCCGGCCCTCAAATGATCTCCGTACGGGAAATGATCCTGTACCGCAAATGATCCCGGACCGGAAATGATACCGGTCCCCTCGCCATAAAGGATGAATTCAGTTGTGAAACTCTGAAAACTGTGAAATTTGGATTTGGTGCAAAAATATACTAGGATATTTGTCCGCGGAGATTATCTCTTCCGAGAAGCGAACAGTTTTCCGAGAGTAGCTCGAGGAAAACTGTGGGCTTCGATTAACAGATAATGTTTAAGGACGAATATCCTAACATATTTTCGCCCGAAATAGAGGCTATTGTGTTTATTATCCTTCAAATCTTTTGCGCAATGTGCGAAGTTTTGAAAATTGGGGAATATTTAACGATTATCTTTTTTTTCGGCTCGTGAGCGGGCGGAATCCGTCGGGTTGATCTCTTTTCTCGAACGAATTAGCGGTTATCGTCAATCTTTCGCCCTTTTTACACTTCCATCGACGATTAATGGACGCAAGTTTATTTCTATTCTCCTTTAGATGGCAAGGAAAGTCACCGAAAGTAAATTCAATTAAGATTTTTGAAGTTGTGTGAGTTTGTTTCGCTGTTTGCAGCTCGGTGCTGTAATGGCGCGTAATTCTGTGTTGTCCCTCTGAATAGTTATCCCGCAAAGAAAAAAATTTTCGAGCGGTTCTGCCGAGTTTTGGTCGATTTCCTTTATAGTTTTCTGTACATTTCCCTAATTGCCTTTCAAATTTAGCGCCGCAAAGTGCGGAAAAGTCCCGGATATGTCGTGGCATTGTGCGCGATGGTACAATTTTAAGTCAAACTGAATCAATTTCGGTCGAGTTTACCTCTCTGGTCGTTGCTGTAATTGAGAGAATTTCTGTGCAGTACACTTGACGAATTTCCTCGCTGAATGCCACCCAATTTATGGTAGAAAAGTCTGATTTCGAGGGATTCACAACGACTAACAGAAATGGTTTTTGTAGCACAACTTCAAACTTTGCACTACTGATGACTGGTGACTTTAATGCAACTAACATAAAGTAGTTCGAAATAAATCTGTGCTTTAATACATCTTTCTTTGTCTTGCATCTGAGTTTCTCGCTTGTTCGTTTGTTAGATTTTTTGCGAATGGTTTGTAAACGGCGCGTAAGCCAATTCAATGACAAAGTTGCGGGATGTCTCAAAACCTAAGACCTAAGACCTAAGACCTAAGACCCCATCTGAATCTCAAAAACTAAGACCTAAGACCCCCTCTGAATCTCAAAAACTAAGACCTAAGACCCCCTCCGAATCTCAAAAACTAAGACCTAAGACCCCCTCCAAAACTCAAAAACTAAGACCTTAGACTCTCTCCGAATCTCAAAAACTAAGACTTATTTTTCTTTGAATCAGCAATGATGTGAGTCGGAAAGCAAATAAATCGTTTCGTTTTGGTGCATGGGCTTTCTCCCGTTCGGATAGCAGAGCTAAAAATAACGCGCATCAATCGACGATGCGGCCGGTGAAGTGGGATCACGTCGTGTTGTTGAAAGCCTCTGTGGAGATTTCCAGCTTTCGAAGTCTCAATTGAGTGAAGATTGTGTGTCAACGCGCCGTAAGACCCCCTCTGAATCTCAAAAACTAAGACCTAAGACCCCCTCCGAATCTCAAAAACTAAGACCCAAGACCCCCTCCGAAACTCAAAAACTAAGACCTAAGACCCCCTCCGAATCTCAAAA
>JAHPZR010055856.1:15000-20000 GCA_019787425.1 Platygyra sinensis | reverse complement strand
CACGGACAATACAGTGAACCAATCAAAACTCGAAGTAATTACCGGTAGCTGACGCAAAGCGCGGGAAAATGCATGCGATTGAGTCACGATTGGTTTTGGTTGTACTTCTGATTGGATGAAAAAGTGGCGCGAATCTTTTAAGCCAATCGTGCGGCGTAGAAAATGTAAAACCAATTACTTTTCGACACTCAAATGAAAACCGCTCTAACATGTCCAAGCACGAATGAGATGGAAATTAGTTCTGCATTTTTCTGTGAGTCTAACAGCAATTTTTGGATTGTTATGTCGGCTCTACAACGCGGGTCGCGGGTAAGCGGCGCGAGACGCGAGCAAACAGCGCGGGTCACGCCAAAAAAAATATTAAACATAAAAACCTGAAATCAACGTTTTGATAGACCAATAAATGTTTATTATATCAAATGACTGGCGTGGTAATCCTGATAAGCCGTCATTTGTTTTTAAGGCCAGCCGCAAGTTTAAAGCAAAATTCACACTTAGCACGGATGAGGCAAGAATTTTGTTTTCCGGTGACAACGGGAAGGTAAAGAGGTGCAAAGGTTTAGTTTCACTGACTGCTAGCGTCTACCATCCTCTAATCAGAAGTCTTGTACCTGCCCAGTGGCCACAATGGAAGGTGAAAGTGAAGACTGTTGCTCAGTCAAGCTTTACTGAAAAAGATCTGAGGAAAGACGGTCCAAATAAGAAGTATTTCTTTAATCTTCGAAGCTGGGTTACTGGTAAAAATAGAGTAGTGGTAGTCAGGAGCTAACATAGTGAGATACTGGTTTTGACACTGACTATTTTTTTAATGTTTCGTTGAAGACGTTTCAGCTGGTGCTTAAGCCTTCATCAGTTGAACTGATGAAGGCTTAAGCACCAGCAGAAACGTCTTCAACGAAACATCAAAAAAATAGTCAGTGTCAAAACCATTATCTCACTGGGTTACTGATATGTTGAAATCAAATATGGAGGGTTTGCGGCGGTCAGTTGGTCCCCATGCCCTAGAAACAGTCAAGACTTTCGAATGCTATTTTCTACGATTGTCGGAACCAGCAGGCTCGAACGAAGAAGAAAGAATTCGAAGACGTTTTGAAGAACTGTGCAATCGTTAACAAGGACAACGAAAACTTGGAGAAGTTCAATGAAGAGGACAACGATCAAAAATAATTACACAGGTTGGTCAAATCATACCGTTACTAAGTACTCCGAAAATGAATCAAGCGAAAACCATTCACTGGCGTTAACTGGGTTAAAAGAGACCGTATGAACAAGTTACTTCTCTATGTAGCTCATGTTGATGCCCGAGACAACGTGCCGCTGGAAGTAGAATATAAGGCATTTTAACCCGCCACAATTTACTCAGGACCCGCGCTGTTCACCGGCGACCCGCGTCCCACGGCCCGAGCTGATACACTCCCGGAAATCTTACATGAGAACAATATGAAATCAAGCGTAAGTTACACAGGTATAATTTTTGTGAAAACTGACATATAATAATCAGGGTCCTTGCTGATACCAGCCTAGAGTTCAAAGGGCTGCCCTGTTTAAATAAAGCTGACTTTACTCAAGAGATTATCAAGGACTAGCTAAAATGTAGTCAGTCCACTTGGGAATTCTCTGTCTCCCAATTTTTTGTAATCTATCAAATATTTTACGATAATCGCCGAAATTCACGCGCGCTCATTGGTTAAATGTTATTGTCAATATGCGGACAGACACATGAGTTTGAAATTCATGCGACGCGTCAGCAAGCGAGAGCGGGCGATTCGACAATTTGTTGTCGTAAAAAACAAATTGATGTCAGTTTTTAATGCGTCTGTCCTGTTATTGAAAATGAATTTCGTCATAACATTGTCAAAGTAGTCTGCGGATCCACTCGGCTATCGCCTCGTGGATCCACAGCTACTTTGACAATGTTATGACGAAATTCATGATCAATAACAGGACAGACGCATAAAAGACAGACATCAATTTGTTATAACGTTAAATTTCGCTCGCGCGAGATTGCTTTAAACGCGTCACGTAACTGAATATTTCCCAGCTAAAACCATTAACGGGAGCACCAAGGTTTTCACGCAAACGGCGAACCGAAAATGGCAGTTTCAGGTTAGGCGTTTGGCGTTTGACGTTTATGGCCTCTAACGTTTTAGCGGCACTTCTCCAACCTCAAGCAAATACTCGAAGAAAACAAGTGAACTATGGGAAGTTCCAGAAAGTGGCTGCTGCTGCAAGTCAAAGGTTAGTTTTTCTAAGCAGATGCGTTTCTTCAATCGCTTAGTTCTTTTTCTAGCCTCACCTTTGTGAGAAAGATTTGCCTTTGATTGTAAGTTTAATAGAAGAGGCCACTATATTGAATTTCCACAAAACAGCAATGTTTGATTTTCAAATGACCACAAGAAGTCCTATTTTCACTCATTCGCCAAAGATTACATCTTAACTTGTACTAAAAAGACTGGTTTAGGTAAATTTCTTATTAATACGTGGCATAAATTCAGGATAAAAAAACGTTCAGGTAAAGCACTTCCTTGAAATCTATCTCTCGACGTTGATAACCCGTGAAGAAAACTCCGAAAGTGACCGCAGGGCCGCATCATCGATTGATGCGCGTTACTTTTAGCTCTGCCATCCGAATGGGAGAAAGCCCATGCACTAAAACCAAACGATTTATTTCCTTTCCGACTCACACCATTGCTGATTCAAGAGAAAATAAGTCTTAGTTTTTGAGATTCGGAGGGGGTGTAAGGTCTTAGTTTTTGAGATTCGGAGGGGGGTCTTAGGTCTTAGTTTTTGAGTTTCGGAGGGGGTCTTGGGTCTTAGTTTTTGAGATTCGGAGGGGGTCTTAGGTCTTAGTTTTTGAGATTCAGAGGGGGTCTTACGGCGCGTTGACACACAATCTCCACTCAATTGAGACTTCGAAAGCTGGAAATCTCCACAGAGGCTTTCAACAACACGACGTGATCCCACTTCACCGGCCGCATCGTCGATTGATGCGCGTTATTTTTAGCTCTGCTATCCGCACGGGAGAAAGCCCATGCACCAAAACCAAACGATTTATTTGCTTTCCGACTCACACCATTGCTGATTCAAAGAAAAATAATTCTTAGTTTTTGAGATTCAGAGGGGGTCTAAGGTCTTAGTTTTTGAGTTTTGGAGGGGGTCTTAGGTCTTAGTTTTTGAGATTCGGAGGGGGTCTTAGGTCTTAGTTTTTGAGATTTAGAGGGGGTCTTAGGTCTTAGTTTTTGAGATTCAGATGGGGTCTTAGGTCTTAGGTCTTAGTTTTTGAGACATCCCGCAACTTTGTCATTGAATTGGCTTACGCGCCGTTTACAAACCATTCGCAAAAAATCTAACAAACGAACAAGCGAGAAACTCAGATGCTAGACAAAGAAAGATGTATTAAAGCACAGATTTATTTCGAACTACTTTATGTTAGTTGCATTAAAGTCACCAGTCACCAGTCGTGCAAAGTTTCAAGTTGTGCTACAAAAACCATTTCTGTTAGTTGTTGTGAATCACTCGAAATCAGACTTTTCTACCATAAATTGGGTGGCATTCAGCGAGGAAATTCGTCAAGTGTACTCCACAGAAATTCTCTCAATTACAGCAACGACCAGAGAGGTAAACTCGACCGAAATTGATTCAGTTTGACTTAAAATTGTACCATCGCGCACAATGCCACGACATATCCTGGACTTTTCCTCACTTTGCGGCGCTAAATTTGAAAGGCAATTAGGGAAATGTACAGAAAACTATAAAGGAAATCGACAAAAACTCGGCAGAACCGCTCGAAAATTCTTTCTTTGCGGGATAACTATTCAGAGGGACAACACAGAATTACGCGCCATTACAGCACCGAGCTGCAAACAGCCAAACAAACTGACACAACTTCAAAAATCTTAATTGAATTTACTTTCGGTGACTTTCCTTGCCATCTAAAGGAGAATAGAAATAAACTTGCGCCCATTAATTGTCCATGGAAGTGTAAAAAGGGCGAAAGATTGACGATAACCGCTAATTCGTTCGAGAAAATAGATCAACCCAACGGATTTCGCCCGCTCCAGGAACCAATCAGATGGCAGGATTTGTTGAATTCCGCCCGCTCACGAGCCGAAAAAAAAGATAATCGTTAAATATTCCCCAATTTTCAAAACTTCGCACATT
Source organism: Platygyra sinensis (assembly GCA_019787425.1). NCBI lineage: Eukaryota > Metazoa > Cnidaria > Anthozoa > Scleractinia > Merulinidae > Platygyra > Platygyra sinensis. Next base: position 15,839 of record JAHPZR010055856.1, on the reverse strand, counting down.
GCGCAAAAGATTTGAAGGATAATAAACACATTAGCCTCTATTTCGGGCGAAAATATGCTAGGGTATTCGTCCTTAGATTATGGCTCCTGTCCTTAAACATTATCTGTTAATCGAAGCTCACAGTTTTCCTCGAGCTACTCTCGGAAAACTGTTCGCTTCTCGGAAGAGATAATCTCCGCGGACAAATATCCTTGTATATTTTTGCACCAAATCCAAATTTCACGGTTTTCAGAGTTTCACAACTGAATTCATCCTTTATGACGAGGGGACCGGTATCATTTCCGGTCCGGGATCATCTGCGGTACAGGATCATTTCCCGTACGGAGATCATTTGAGGGCCGGGGTCATTTGATATCACAAAGAGCCAATACAACTAATATATATTGCGCATTTTCCGACAATTACCGAACAATCCACCGTAAGAAAAAAGATGGCGGCTGTACATTTTACCACAATACCTTGCGAGCCAAACTAAGCCCACTGGGCGTATAGAAAGATGTGGTTTAACGGCAGTCGTTCCTATACTAAAGCATTGCTTTTGTCAAGTTTGAATGACTTAAAATTTTTCTCTCTGTTTTTATACGCTCTTTTAGAGTTTTTGTGCGCAAAGTACTATAGGTACATGTACCAGTCGCCATCTTTTACCTTACGGTGGATTGTGACACACAAAAATAAACTGTTGTTGACACGTAAAATATGCTAAATAAAATATCTTATCCTCCGTTCCTCAAATTCAAAATACACTTATAATTTTGGGTAAATGGCCTTAAAATATCAAATTTCAGCTGATTGCTTTCACCATAGCCTGCAGAAAGTAGCCTGTTCCAGGCTCTCGGTAG
>JAHPZR010055856.1:5000-10000 GCA_019787425.1 Platygyra sinensis | reverse complement strand
GCAAGGATATTGCAAAGATCTTTGCTAAGATCCTTCAGGATCTTCAAGGATTTTATCAAGATCTTGCAAAGATTCTTGGTAAGAGTGAACAGGATCTTTCCTAGGATTCTCAAGATCCTTGATGAGCATCTTGCTGAGTTAGTCAGATTTTCCAGCAAGTATGACTTACTGTTCAAAGTAGTGCATGTTATCAGCTTGTCAGCTGATATAATTAGAACACCTTAGAACCATTTATAATTGTTGTTACAGTTTATTACAAATCTACAACAGGTCTGACTCAATCTCATACATTACAATGTAAAGACAGGGTTCAAAAACAGATTCGCTCCATAGTTCCTCTAATGTATCATACAGGAGAACCAAACTCGATTAATTAAGTTCAATTTTGGAGCGACAACTGAATAAGGCGGCAATATTTCATCAAACTTAGTTCAAAAATCTTGTGGTAAGCAATTTTCCATGAGAAAATATGCATTCTGAATTCTAATGTACCTTAAGGAACACACAGGTTGAATGAGAAAGAGATGACAATCACTTGCCACATGAGACTTCTTCATAAACACTACCATGCATAATTTCCATGCTTCTCACAAGTAGATAGTTTTAACTCTATAAGAATAATTTCTCGGGATACTAGTTATACTCTTCTTCAAATGATGTCTGAACACTCTCCAGCCTGTGTCAGGCCTTTAAATTCGGTAAAAAGCCGGTAAAAAGCCGAGTTTTCGGTGGACCGCATGAACCGCCATCTTGGATTTGAATGTTGATAAGACCCTGGGGACGAGTTTGCTATAACCCATGATGCAATGTTCTGAGAAAGGCGCTTGTTTCAACGGTCACTGAACGAGGTTTGGAGGACAGTTTGAAGATGTTTGAAAGCCACAAAATCTGGATCTGTTGTCTCTATGAGAGATTGTAAGTATAAAGAATCATTAGGCGTCTGGATTTAGACTTAAAATAGTGTTTTTGATGATCTGTACTCCAATGATATTTACAATGTAAGCTTATCACTAAACTCGATCTTGGCCGTTTTGGATCTACCTTCTTAGTCTCTCTTGGGTCTTTCTTCTTGTCTTTAATCAGCTTTTCTGTATTGCAATCATAACTTAAACCAAAAACAGTTTAAAGCATGTCATAGAAGTCGATCTGAACGCCTGTTTCTGTTTTTATGAGCAGTTACCATCAGGGAATTTCAAAGTGGAAACAGAACACGAACTTATGATATGATTTTGATCACATGTCGCTTACATGTAATTGTTGTGTGCCTATCTTTTCTAGTTATTGAAGCAGAAAAGCTTGAAGTACATGGAACTACATGGTTATAAAGCTAAGTGAAAAACAATTGACAAACATGGGCAATGATACTTTCACCATATAAGACTTAAATATATTTCAATTATAATCTGTTGGACTGCATGGAAAATGCAGTGTAGTAGTCTTGACTTGAGTGCGAAACTTGAAACTTTGAATTTTGAACAAAGATGTTAGTACAAGAAAAATTCTGTATGACACAAAGAAACCCTTCGATTTTAGCAAATAAAATAAATCATGAACAGAAACAACATGTTCCAGCTGGTCTTTAATCTTGTGTGGGCTCTTCCCTTGGATACTGGGCAAAAAATCTTAGTGATTTTCATCAAGTGTAAATATTGGGAGGTTAATGTTGGCGAGTCATTGTCTTTTGGTGCTTGTGTTGTTTAAATTTCCATTTGCTTCTTGATTTAATGTCACCGTTTTTTTATAATTCTGGGCTTCTGACCTGGCTTTATATTTATTTCATATGGCACATAATTTTGCAATTTCATAAATCTCATTGTTTAATGGCTAAATGTGGCTCTCATGTGCCCTATTTTATAGCTATTATAAACCCTGTTAAAAGGCTATTGTAATACTATTTTAACCCTATTTTATGTCTATTTTAAAGCTATTTTAAGCCTGTTTCATGTTTATTTTAAAGTCTCTTTTATGTCTATATGATTCATGTAGTATTATTATTGTAGTGGTGCAATAGGCCATTTCAGAGATCTCTTGTGCCTCTGTTTCAAAACGACTCTAAGTGAGAAACCTTTCATATAAAAATGAGTTCTGCATGCAGTTTCATTTCATGCAAATCAAAGTCATTTTCATAAGAATGGTTTCACACTTAGACTCACTTTCAAACAGAGGCACAAGGGAACTCGGTAATGGCCTATAAATAACCTGTGTGGTGTCAATAGAAAGCTTATTGTTATTGCCACATACAACAATTTTTTTATGAATTGACAAGAAGTATTTACAATTTGGCAGAAAATTATAAAAATGATGTGATTCCTGTACAAATAAATATTTAGGCCTGGTTTAAATGCCGCATAATTTACATGTGCCGAATCAAATACTAATTTTAGTCGACTGGAATGAATACGTTCGGCTGATTTGATTTAAACGTCGCATTTTTTTTGCCGAATAAAATTGCTGAGTGTGAGCGACGTGTTTTAAATTCCCATTTGAGCAACATAAATTATTTAACATAATTTGAATTCGATTCAGCACATGTAAAATACGGCGTTTAAATCAACTGTCAAACTTCAGTCGTATATTCGACTGGATCCGTCGAATATTTGAATTGAATTATGTTGTATTTAATTGATTTAGACGTCGCATTTTACATGCACTTAATTTGGCAGTTCGATTCGGCACATGTAAAATGTAACATTTAAACCGGGCCTTAGTATGCAATTGCACTGACACATGATTTGACAAGGAGTTATTTAATATAAGAATAAATTAATATATTATATATAATTATTGTAGTTTAATTAGTCTGACAGATTTGTATTTTTGATGAAAAACACCTCAAATAATATGAAGGGAATTTAAATAATGTTAGCTTCGCAACTGAGAAACATTTTTGTAAGAATTAGTACAGAAATAAAGTATACTTTTACAGCCAATACTTGACATTTTTTGGTTTGCAGTGTGGGGGGAATCCTCTGTTAAAACACTTAATGCTAGGGCCAGTCCCCTGAAATCTGGTGATGGGAAACTTTTGTATGAATCTGATAAACAGAACTGAACAATTTTCACAAATAGTTTTGAGAATATTTCAAGATCTTAGCAAGGTCTTTGCTAATTGTTACTGTGATGTTGCAAATTCTTTTAATTATCAAGATCCTCAAAGATCCTGGATAAGATTTTTAATGATCTTTAAAATTCTTACCAGGATCTTTAAAGTTCTTGCCAAGATCTTGAAGGATCTTCTGTGATCTTTGAAGTTCCTGCAGAGATCTTTGAGGATCTTGCAAAAGATCTTTAAAGATCTCAACAAGAGCTTTGAAGATCTTGGAAGATCTTTTAAGTTGTTGCAAAGATCTTTAGAGATCTTGACAAGAACTAAAATCTATCAAAGCTCTTTAAGGATCTTAACAGGAACTTTGAAGATCCTTTAAGATCCTTCAGGACCTTGGTAAGATCTTTGAGGATCTTGCAAAAGATCTTGTCAAGATCCTTGCAAGAACTTGTCAAGATCTTGAAAGACCTTTTAAGTTCTTGTAAAGATCTTTAAAGATCTTACAAAAGTCTTTAAAGATCTTGACAAGAACTAAAAGTCTATCAAAGTTCTTTAAGGATCTTAACAGGAACTTTGAAGATCCTTAAAGATCCTTCAGGATCTTGGTAAGATCTTTGAGGATCTTGCAAAAGATCTTGTCAAGATCTTGTCAAGATCCTTCAGGATCCTTCAAGATCCTTCAAGATCCTTGGCAAGATCCTTGAAGATCCTGGCAAGAAAGTTGAAAGATCCTTGAAGATCCTGGAGGATCCTTAAAGATCTTGACCAGGATCTTTAAAGATCTTGATCAAGATCCTCACAAAGATCCTCGTGAAGATCCTCGAAGATCCTTAAAGATCCTTCAAAGATGTGGTGTACGAGACAGCTTGTTTATATAGAGAATTTTATAGGGAAGTCACCGATCGCCGAAACATTGTGTAAATAACTATTTAATTTAAAATAACTTTTTCCCACTGACCTCAAATGTGTCACGTTCTTGTCTCTTGTGCAAATTTTGAAGCCTTTCTGACGCCGTTTGGTGAAATTATTCGAAATCGCTTTCTCTCCTTCTAAATGAAAGGAAAGGCAAACCACGAATGCAGAGTCCAATTTTGAGCTTGGGAAGCCTGTGTGATGAAAGGAAAATAATGACGGCGGCTTAATTCAGGGCCGAGTGATGAGTGCAAGCTAGCGTTTGTTAAACTAGACTGATCTCGAAACAAATAAGTCGTGCAGATGGCACTGTCCTTTGCATCCAAAAGTTTTATTTTGCTTTATTTTGACAAGATAGGACGTGTTTCTGGAAAAATTTCCTTGTCGAAACGCGTAAACAATTCAAGAAAATTTCAGTGCTATTTTTGCCAAATTCCCTTGTTCAAAACTTTACACGCCTGTCTTTTCAGCAAGAGAGAACTGTTAAAACTTAACTGTGTCTCGGCGACATCGATTCTCAAATGTATTTTATTTCGCGTGGGTTCGTTCAATTTCTGTCATTGTCCCACAAAAAAGGATCAACAAAAATTTAATTTCATAACAGCTGTTATGAACACTAAACCTCTATTTGGAGGAGAACTTGCTTAGTGTATGGCTCTGAACATATTTGCGAAATTAGAAATTTTAATTACCGGGCAGTTTGGTACGTTTTTCGCGAAATTTTAGCCCTGCTAAAAGTATATAAGATATTAAGCTAAATTTGAAATAATGTAGTCTTAATTACTTACAAAAAATATTGTTTTATGGCTAAAGGTCTTATTGGTTGATGTATAGGGTCACATGGAAAATGTTGCTCGGTCAATTACTTGCCTCAGCTATGTAAAAAAACACTATTTCCCTTGAGTCTCGATATTGCCCTCAGTTTTGTCTCAAGAAACATCGAGATTTTGGGGAGAACAAAACTAAGTGTTTTCCCCGAGACCAGTAATTAAGCGGTTTTTTTTTTCATCTCCTGTGCGTGCCGTACATGAAAAGTGTCGAT
>JAHPZR010055854.1:0-32660 GCA_019787425.1 Platygyra sinensis | reverse complement strand
GAGTCTGTCCACGAGAGGACCAGGCAGACGTGACACATGCCATCTCACCGATTTCTCTCAAACTTTCACAGATGATTAAGGTCATTAAGTTATTCAAGAGCCCAAAGTAGTTTGGTCTCCCAGTCAATCCCTGGGGTATTAGGGCTTTCACATCAAATCCCAGGGATAAAACCCCGAAATTAGCTCCAAAATTCCACTTTCAACAAAGATTCCTCACAATAACAGAATGCAGTGAATTTTAATCGAATTTCATCTAGCAATTCTTTAAACCTTAAGCAATGAAATGTCCCAAGTTGGAGTGATTTGAAATTATTCTCGCCAATATGGAGCATTTGAAAATTAACCATGTCACGCAACAATTTTAAGCAACTGAAAATTAGGCCTTTTAAATTGCAAATATCTCCAATGGGCAACCTTGCATGTCGACAAACATGTAATCACAGTAAAACCCTATCATATTGCTATGTTTCTGGCGAAAAAAATTTTTGGCCGCTGTGAAATATTCGTGATCACATTCCTCTGAAGTACGTGACGGTCCAAGTTATGTGACCATAAGCTGCTGTTTAAGGAGCCGATTCGAATCTTGTAACGGCGTCATTGTCCCCAATTTGCTTGTTTTTCAGCTCTAAAAACCTAAAGAGATGTTTATCTGCATAACTAAGGAGTTAAATCAATTATATAAATTATATGATATTGACACGATTTACTGACAGTTGTTAGTAAATCTAACAAAACCGATGCGTTTTATGTCGGAAGTTGACAGTTGAATGCAAAGTGTGTCTGGTATATTTTCGATGTATTTTGCCATATTTTATTACTTTCCACACTTATTGAATGCATTTTCAAACTTTGAATGTACTCGAAGTAATTTCCTCACGGAGGAAACAGCAGCCTTGCACTGAAATGTAGGTGTGTTTCCCGCGACGTCTAGGGAAAATCCTGTGTGAACAGCTTGTCGGTATAAAAACTCACAATAACATTCAGAGACTTGAAAATTGACTGAAATCATTTCTTCGACTATTTCTGAAGGCAAGTTTCCCCTGAAAATGTTCGGGGTCGATTGAATTAAAAATTTGCGAAATTAGATAAAATTGGAATTGGAAGTGGTCGTGACTACAAAGCGTGACTAATTTGTTTATTCACGGTTTTCACAAAAAGTGTCTGTGGCAAGGAAACTGATTTAAACTATATTCAACAACAGACGTAAAAAAACTATGAAGAGCTATGAAACTGATTTTCGATCATACGGACTAACATTCATTTGAAAGCAATTATATTCATATAAACAAAACGTGACTATTGGGGCCATGTATTCAGTTTGCATAATATTACGACTAAAATTAAATTCCACAGCTTTTGCAGACAAAAAACAAGGAGTAATATCATGAGACCTCAGAAGTTTTTCAGACGAACGTAATTCGGACTAAAGGGGGCTTCGCGATCTTTCACGACACCACCTCAAAATGCGGGAAATGTGGAGTGTTTAGGGACCGGTCATATATTAGAGGGGGTAGGTTGGTGCAAATGGGGTGGGGGTCATACCTTTTTGTGCACCCACCCAAAAATGGGGGGCTGTATAAAATTCTGCAACTATTTCTGAGAGGTCATGTATTTTTGTGCATTCCAATTTCCTTCCTACAGAAAAGAAACAACACTGAAGGAATCAACGAGTCCAATATTGTTTATTATCAAAATGATGGCATAAAAAACCAAAATAACCTGGTGTTTGGCATTCGTTTCAAGTTGGAAAAATGAACTTCATAAATTATTCAGTATAACTCAATATCACTGTCCTCCGATTCGCTGTTTGAAGAGCTGATAGAGGGCAATTACTTTTAATTGGTGCAGTGCACAATCTTGATAACTTGTAAGCCGTCTTTCCAAACCAGCCTCCTATTTTGGAAAACACCGCTATTTTGCAAAACACCGCCCAAAAAGAAAAGAACTGGTTGATAAACTTTACCACAAATGGTTAACAATCAGTCTTAAACAACCACGTATATCAGAATTTTACATGCTGACTAAAATTCATAAAAAGACACAAGTTGGCAGACCAATCGTTTCTGGTAGCAGTGGTCCAACAGAGCGTATTTCTAGTTTTGTAGACTCACTAGCTACTGCAATCTATTGCAATAAAACAAGAGTTCTATCTAAAAGACACTACCGACTTCAACTTTATTGAAAACACACAAATTCCAGACAATGCAGTCTTAGCTACACTTGGCGTTAGTTCTCTCTACACTAACATTCCTCAAGAAGAAGGAATTAACGTTGTTTGCAGCTACTACGAAGATCACTATGAGCAGAAATTACCTATCCGGACAAGCGATTTACGGGAGCTAATGCGGCTCATACTTGAAGAAAACTCTTTTAAGTTCAATGAAAAACACTTCGTACAAACTAACGGCATTGCTATGGGAAATAAAATGGCGTGGTCGCTTTCTCCGTTGTTTCCATGGTGGACATGGAAAAACGACTGTTAGCGGCTAGCCCACTGAAACCCTTTGTTTGGAAGAGGTTTATCTTTTCTTTGTGGAAGATTCCAATGGAGGAAGTTTCCATTTTTGTTAACTTCGCTAACTCGTTCCACCCTACGATCAATTTTACTTGTGGAATGTCATCCGAACGCGCTGTTTTTACTCGATACAGACGTATTCATAGGACCTCGCCTTTCAACTCTTAGAATTCTCGATTCACAAACCCACTTCAAGCCCACTGAAACTTTTCAGTATACACACTTCTCATCCTGCCAACCATTCATTACGAAAAAGCGTTTTATCAAAGGAGAAGCATTACGTCTTTTAAGAACCAACTCAGTCAAGGAGACTTTTTTTAAGTACAAACGAGACTTTGAACAAAGTCTCTGTAACAGAGGCTATCCCACTGCGCTCGTCCATAAAATCCTGACTGAAGTTCAGTTCTCCGACAGAACAGAGGCTCTTCGTAACAAAACCAAGAAGGCGAAAGAAATTTTACCGTTTGTTACCACTAATAACCCGGCCACACCGAATCTTAAAAAGATGAAACACTGGCATATAATTCAACAGCAACCTAGACTTGCACATATCTTTAACCAGCCACGGATTATATCTTACGGGAAGAAAACTATCACTCAAGGACGTTTTAGTTCGCGCAAACTCCCCTCAATCACACCTCGATCATAAAAAGTTGTAAACAAAGAGGCACTTTCAAAAGGTTTAGTCTGTATGATCGAAAATCAGTTTAATAGCTCTTAAAAAAAGTTTTTTACGTCTGTGGTTGAATGTAGTTTAAATCAGTTTCCTTCCCACAGACATTTTTTGCGAAAACCGTGAATAAACAAATTAGTCACGCTTTGTAGTCACGACCACTTCCAATTCCAATTTCATCTAATTTCGCAAATTTTTTTATTCGATTGACCCCGAACATTTTCAGGGGAAACTTGCACTCAGAAATAGTCGAAGAAATGATTTCAGTCAATTTTCAAGTCTCTGAATGTTTTTGTGAGTTTTTATACCGACAAGCTGTTTACACAGGATTTTCCCTAGACGTCGCGGGAAACACACCTACATTTCAGTGCAAGGCTGCTGTTTCCTCCGTGAGGGAATTACTTCGAGTGCATTCAAAGTTTGAAAATGCATTCGATAAGTGTGGAAAGTAACAAAATATGGCAAAATACATCGAAAATATACCAGACACACTTTGCATTCAACTGTCAACTTCCGACATAAAACGCATCGGTTTTGTTAGATTTACTAACAACTGTCAGTAAATCGTGTCAATATTATATAATTTATATAATTGATTTAACTCCTTAGCTATGCAGATAAACATCTCTTTAGGTTTTTAGAGCTGAAAAACAAGCAAATTGGGGACAATGACGCCATTACAAGATTCGAATCGGCTCCTTAAACAGCAGCTTATGGTCACATAACTTGGACCGTCACGTACTTCAGAGGAATGTGATCACGAATATTTCACAGCGGCCAAAAAAATTTTTCGCCAGAAACATAGCAATATGATAGGGTTTTACTGTGATTACATGTTTGTCGACATGCAAGGTTGCCCATTGGAGATATTTGCAATTTAAAAGGCCTAATTTTCAGTTGCTTAAAATTTTCAAATGCTCCACATTCACGAGAATAATTTCAAATCACTCCAACTTGGGACATTTCATTGCTTAAGGTTTGAAGAATTGCTAGATGAAATTCGATTAAAATTCACTGGATTCTGTTATTGTGAGGAATCTTTGTTGAAAGTGGAATTTTAGAGCAAATTTCGGGGTTTTATCCCTGGGATTTGATGTGAAAGCCCTAATACCCCAGGGATTGACTGGGAGACCAAACTACTTTGGGCTCTTGAATAACTTAATGACCTTAATCATCTGTGAAAGTTTGAGAGAAATCGGTGAGATGGCATGTGTCACGTCTTCCTGGTCCTCTCGTGGACAGACTCTTAAGATCTAAACGTTTTTTTCAGGAGAACACCGCATTTTCAACAGTGTACTCAGTAACAACATCCACCAAGCAATAAGCTACACGTCTGTGTCCGATGGAAGCGACCAGCGACCCCGTTTTTCCGTCGAACGTTGTAAAATCACTGATACACATGCATCTCCATTAAACGTGCATCAAAAGAGCACTATTTTCTTGGAAATCCAAGACAGTAACTTTACACTTGTCAACAACTTTATCTCTGGAAACCTTTTGGGTGGAATTCAAGCCCAATTGGGACGAAGCGACGGAACAAGCTTGCCGAGAAGCTTAATATACGGCAATACTTTCATCAATAATGTAAACGGTACAATACTCATAGAAGAGAGGAAAGAGTTAAAACCCAATAAAAGCTTTATTTACATTGTGGACAACGCGTTTGGAAGTAACCTGGGTCATGGTAGCATCATAAAGCTTTCTGAAATGCAGAGTGAAATCGTGAACAACTTTTTCTACAACAACTCAGGATTACACTGCATCGAGTACGACTATTCTAATGTTTGGTCCAAAGAACAGAAGTGCAAGTTAAACACCTTTTATCTTAACAAAGGTCTAGGCGAAAACTACGGTGTAACTGTCGTGTCCAACGGACCAATGGAATACCACAGCAACAACTTAAAAAATCCATCCAATCTTTACGAATTTAGTTCAACGACACAAGCTCTGAAAGACCCGATTGATGCTGCACGAAACTGGTGGGGCGTTGGAATAGAGTCTTTGGTTGGTTCGCGAATTTACGAGAAAGAGGACGACTACAGGCTGGCCGCAGTGAAATATAAGCCGTTCAATAAGCTTCCGCCGAGAAACATCTTATCCAGTGAGTACAAAATGGAAAAGAAAATCTTAAAAAGTGACTTAAACTAAGCGAATCAATGGATTCGTAACAAAAATTATTACTCATAACCGACCTGAATTATAGTTAACCACTCTTGTTCACATTATTTTGTAGTTGGCTGTCCCTCTGACTGGCTGAACGTAGAATCAATGTGCTTCGTGTTTAGAAGTGGAAGTAGGACTCTAAAGGAAGCCGAGGATTATTGCCAGGTATGCATTTCAATAAGCCAGTGTTTGCTTCAAAGATTTTTCCTTATGGCGCTGTTGTTGTTCAAAGTGGTGTTGTCTTGTTTCTTTCTTTTATATGGTTCGGGTAGGTTACGTTTTAAGTGAAACTACTCGGTATCAGGCTACCAGCACACTCACCTTGTGTGTTGGTACTAAGGACCAACCCAATCATGTTATCTTTCTTGCCTTAACTTCATTCCAGACTATTTTCTCGTCGTCGTATCTTCTGACTTTTGCATATTTCCTCTGTTGAAGTACTATGGAGGACATGTGGCATCGCCTTTTATACCAGATGATATGGAATTTATCAATATGGCCCTACAGGCAACAAGACAAGATGGAAAACCACTCGTGCCTATATGGGTGACAACGGAAGATGACTTGGTATGTGTTTACATTTAGACCCAGTGAGTTATATTTACCGAGTGTTTAGGTAAACCTCTCTTAGAAATATGTGGAAAATGAACCTAACAACACAAGAGCAAGTGCTGAAAGTGTTGATTGGCCAAAAGAACAACATTTCACGAAGTTATTTTTCACTCAGAAAGAGGAGCGGGATGGCGAAGAAACAAGACTGCAGTGTACAGTGATGACATACAAGAGAATTCAAAAAGTAGTTCCATGCAACAGTCTTTACCCTTTTGTCTGCACAAGAACAGCTGGTAAGTCAAATGCGATGAGATCACAAAAATCCCATTTCTTGTACTTCTGAATGGTTAAACATCAAAGAATAAGCTTGCATGGGCAAGAAAGACGAGCGATATTCACGAACTGTTTCAAACTAGATTTTATAATCAGTGCGTCTGAGTTCCTCTATTTCAGCTCGTAATCTTTTTCTCTTTTAGTTATTCGCTGTCCAAATGGTTGTTTTCACAAAGGCGACTGTGTTGGTGCCACATGCTTCTGTTATCGAGGCTGGACTGGGAGCGACTGTTCTCAGTTTCACTGTAATGACGTACACAACTGCTCTAACAATGGGCAATGTGTGGGACCAAATGTTTGCAAGTGTACACCAGGATTTATTGTAAGTTTGGCATTCCTTGTTATTGTATTTGGTTTATTTCTTGTCATAATAATTAACATAAATAAGTGTTCTTAACAGTGTTCATCTCTTAAGGGTAAGCCAGGAATTTTTAGTGAACCAGAATATCCTGTGGTCGAGCAAAGCTTATTTTCAATTCTGAGTTCAGGTCTTTCATGCCACAACTCCTGGAGTCCAGAAGAATTTTTAAAAAGTAAACTGCTCCACCTACAGAACGTTTTCACCATGTTGTATTCATTTGAAGTATTTGTTTCAGATTTGATGTACTTTGAAGTTTAAATGTTAATTCTTCCAAAGTGCTACTACTGCGGACCAAGCGATCAAGCTGGACTTTGATTTTCCTTGCTAAACAAAGCATTTCATTCTCTCTCAGGGTCGAGGCTGTTCCTATTCTTACTGTACCAAGTTTCATCGCTGTTTGACTTGTTCCCAGGACTCAGCATGCGGCTGGTGCGACAGCACACAACAATGTATGCCGGGTACCTCTGTTGGGCCTTACGCCAAGCAATGTCCAGACTGGTTTTACTATACTTGTTATACTATTGGCAGCGTTAACCATTGTTCCAACAAAATACAGGTAAATGTATGTGCTCATTAAACAATTCGGGAAAGGATCAAGAGATTTGCATTTTAAGGAGGGAATCAAAGATGATGTAATAAGATAACAAATGAAACATTTCATAAAGGTCGACGTCGATGATTTCAATGGTCACCTCCATGAACACTGTTTTGTCGTTTTACAGAGGGTCGACTGCACCAACAGACAATGTAACGCTACTCAGGAGACAACAACCTCAGAGTCATGCCAGAAGTGTGAAGATCTAGAAAAGTGCTATAATTTTGTGGTGAGTTCCTCGCGCCATAAACGACTATATTTTGGAAAGAATGGTGGCCCAACAAGCTAATGGATTGGCCGTGAACTACCAATCTTAATATGGGAACGTTGCCAGTGTCGTGCGTTGGGCAAGGCAATTCATTTTCATAGTACCATTGTCCACCGTGGTGCACCTGACATAAAATAAACAGAGTTACCATCTTCCTCACCCAGAGGTTAGGCCTCCAGGGACTTACCTGCAGTGTAATTATGTTCCATCCAGAAGGAGAAGAATTTTCCCGCGGCCATTTGTCTAGAAAATTAAGACTAGCATCCCAACAAGGGTATAGTCACAAGCATTGGGAGTGAGGGCTATACACCACCCAGCTCCTTTAATAGCTAGGGTTGTTTGTTACGTACTCGGCGTTGAATACCATCTTCCTAAAATCCGATTTTTCTCCACTGGCAGCTAAAGGTTTGTTGATATCTTCACAGGAAAAGGGCAGATGCAGAGCATGGAATGAAACTCGTTGTCCTCATGGCTTGGTACAAGTGGACTACACTGATCCAAACCGAATTAATAACACCCTAATAAAAAACAACGTAAAAGTCATCGATCCCAAGACCACCATCATCTACAACTGTCCCGTCCTCCTTCCTGGTCAAGACGATGCAACGTCGGTGTTCATTACCCCCAGAAGTCTGGGCATCAAAGCTGGCGACGTGTTATCTAGCGCACAAGCTGGTGGCGTAATGCACAAAGTTAATGACTCTACAAACACAGGCAAGATTCACATGAGTAAAATAGCCTTACTTTGAATTATAATAGTTCTTTACTCTAAGACTAATGGCTTCAATATTTTAAGTGATGGGGCTCCTTAAGACCCTGGACATCTTGAGATTGTTAGGTGCGCAGTACTTCCGTACAAGTTCTAGTGCGTCCCAGCGTGCAAGAGGTTTACCTTCTCGTGATGCCTTGACAAAAATCGTGATGAAAACTACAATGGAGCCTTATCAGTCTCTGGAACCTTGGATTATTTTTGGACAATAGATTCTTCTATTTTCACAATCCACAGGGCCTTTCACGATAATAATTGGAATACTCTCTTTGACGAGGCTTTCTAAAACCCTGACGCTCATGAGATGGCTCGAGAGTTTTATCAACTTGGAGCCTTGACAAAAGCCTTGATTATTAGTCGTTTAAACAATCCAACGGAGCGCTATTGTTCTCTGATTTGAAGCCTTGAATTCTTTCGGAACGACAAATATTTCTTTTTTTCACAATCTATAGGGCCATACACTATAATAATTGGAACACCCTCTAAGATTGAGGACGTCATTCAGTATGCCGATTTTACTCAAAAAGTTTCTGCTGTTAGCCTGGTTGATGACACAACGCTGGATGAAGAACCAAACTTAGATGACTTGTATGCTCTAATTGATGGAAATATCCAGCTTACCAACATTGATCTTCATGTGTTACCAGCAAGTAAGTTTCAATAATATACTATAAATATCTTCTGCACCAGTTTTGGACACTTTGTATCGTTCTCTTTGTAGGAAATGTATTTGTCTGACTCACAGCGGAATTCTGTTTTTATTTCACTTGAATGTAAAGCAAGAATAGAATGATCAATGCACCAAAGTTTTCTTTTCATTTGGTAGTTAACTGAGGGTAATTTTTTTTCAAACGACAATTCCTTTGAAGGTAGATTGCTGGTTACCTAGTTAAAGCAGCGTTTTAAATCTCTATCCTCCTTGGGTATAAAAAGCTTACAAATACAACAACGTTTCTATTTTTTTCACACAACTATAGATGTTGGTCAATTTATCTTAAATTTGACTTTCAGACACTTCAGTTTTCAAGTGCGTAGGACACATTTACAAAGTGGACGACGATGTAGTATCCTCTCAGTTCCTAGTGATAAACAAAGATTATGTCATCAATGTTAGACCGGGGGATGTAGTGGTATCTGCACAGAGTCATGGATTTATAGAGAAGGTGGTTAGAGTCAATCAGACTTCAGATATGGTGTTCATGGAAACAGAACTTGACAGATGTACAGAGAACTCTACCTGGACACACAAGTAAGGGCGCAAGGGACAACAGATATGTCCAGGGTTGAACGCTAATGAGAATCAAATTCCTTATGATAAGCATCACAAAGTGCCTTCATTGGTAAAATGTCACCAAAACACACGCAATTCTGTCAAATATGAAGTAATATGAAAATGTCAAATAATTCGGCCAAATATGAAGTTTTTATCAAGCAATACTTGCGTTCAATCCTGGACATAAGTGAGGGGCAATGGATATTACTTGATGTTTACAGTTTAGGATAAGCTCTACCAATAAATGTAAAGGATATTGTCCAGATTTATTTGTATCACAGAACTGCAAAAAACTAACTTTTTGATTAGCCAAGTTGGTAACTTTTCTAGATAGGCCTTTAGCTAGAGGTCTTTTTAATGCATTGCTTTAACGGGTTAGGGTTACTGGTAAGGGTTGGGTTAGGGTGTAAGGTTAAGGATAGCTTTTTCGTAAGTTAAATGCATGCTCCATAATGCATACAGTAATTGACAAAGGGCCGTTGAGTTACATGTCTGAACATTGCGTATCTTAGCAAAATGGATGCGCTGTGTTAGCGCGGTTTAAAGTAGGTTATTTTTCTTGCTTCTTTTAGGTTTAAGCCTCGTGTGCAAGGTTCACGATCTGACAATGATGTGGTCTGTACCGGTGGTGATAACAGTTATGGATTAATAATAACTGAACTTGACGGTGAACAACAGCAAATATCAGTTAATGATTCCATCATCGGAAGAAGCAGTAATCCCTTTATTGCAAAGGTTGGAAACGTATTTTTATCTGAAACACAGTTAATATCCTGTCGTGATAAGCGAAGCTGACTAGTAATTCGGAGTGGTCAAATCACAGACGACTCAAATAGCACAATTATCCAATCAGGACTGGTAATTAAATCTTGAAAATGGTAGTAAGCGTGTGAAAGAAATTGCGATTGATTTTAGCGGATTAACCAACAAAATAAGGGTATGTGTCGCTAGAATATGCTTCTTGCTTTGCCTAGAATATTCGTAGCATTTTTGTGTGTGAGTGCTTTTGTGTCTGCGAGATGTACCTAGTCAGTAGCACGCTTGCATAAGCTGTACATCTTCGTTTTCTCAGCATTAGCGTCAAGTCGAGTCGATTGAAACTTCGGCGTCAGAATTGCTAGACCAATTTCCGGTTTTTCCAATCCCTAAAATTGTAGTGTACTTACTCGAGTGCCATTTATTTCATATTATTTGTAGGTGGTGGAATCACACGTAACCGACGAATTTATCCTGATTGAGGTTCTTCCAGTTGAGTCTGTTTTAAATGGTACAGCTAAAACCATCGTAAGCCTGGACCAACTGCACAAAGAACACAGAAGGCACAAGAGGGACATCGACAAGAAAACAGTAAGATTCAGGAAGAGTCATCGGGCGGAAAATAAATTATCGGTAAGTGTAAAGAGATATCGCTGAACCGATCAAAATCGAGGAAAGGAATCGAATGGTGAGCTAGTTGATTGGTCAATTGCGTGAATGTCTGATCGACTGAATTACTCAGAGACTGACTGATTGGCATGCTGACTGCCTGACTGACTGACTGACTGACTGACTGACTTACGACCTTCACAGACTAGACATTTAGACTGATTGGTTGGCTTGCTGACTGACTGACTCACTGACTGAAGGGCCTCCACAGACTAGACATCTAGTTGTCGACAGCTCTTTGTTATCCGACAACAAAAAGTTGTAATCTAGAACTAAAAGACGTAGTGTGTGAGAGAAGTTGTCCACAACTACACGCAAAATTTTTACTTGTCGACAACAAAGGAGTTTCCCATTTCGAGAACAGAAACTGCGACATTGACAACTAACTCTCCAGTGTGTGGAATGCTCGAATCAGACACAATTAGCTGTCTACTAGCTGTCTATGGCAAATAGTTGGTGTCGAGTCAGTGGAGGCCCTTACCGAGTTTGCCGACGACCTGCCGACCTATTGATGTGTCAGACCAGAAGACTGAGCGACCAGCCGACAGCTGGCCGTGTGGCGGGGTGGCTAGGTGACTGGTTGACACTTTTAGTAAGCAGATTGACCGAACCTGCCTAGTTCGGTAACTAACTGAATTTCTTGCTTTTGTTTTAATGTGTAGATTGCTGGTGGTAGGGGATACATCAATGTCCAACAGACATTCAGAATGAATGCGGACTTTATTGTGTCCATGGGAGTGTTCACTAACAAGGATGAAAATGGTGAACTTATCATCACAGATGCGTTGTTTGGTTTGGAGATGGTTGGCGAAGTCAACTACGATGTGGATGTGCAGATTGGAATTGAAGTCAGGTACGTAAGTAAAATATGATAGAAGGATGTAACGGTTGTCGTCATCGTTGTTGTTCTTGGAATCACCTTCAGTTGTGTTTAAGTTGCTGTCTCTCCTTGCAAATGCCGCCCGCTGTTGCATTTACTGTTTTCCTCGTTGTCCCTATCGATGCTATTATCAATAAAATTGTAGGTATGAAGCGTTCTATGCCGACGCGTTTTCTCTCTGTTTTCCCTTTGCAGTCGAGAATATACTGTGAAAGAATGGAAAATTCTTCGTCCAGTTCAAATAGGACCAAACTTTTGCATTCCTATCACTGGTGTGTGCATACCATGTGCCTTCTTCCTGGATGCAAACGCCAAAGCAGTGGTCAAAGTTGTGGTAAGTCCTAGTAGAATTTTTTTTAACCTCTTTTTCGCTAAATGTTGTGGGAGGCACGGCACATGACTAGCTTCAGTTAACGACGTACGCGTTCGACTCCGGATCTAGTGATCTTAGTCCAAACCTCATCCTGAGTCAACATGAGCTATCCTTGGAATTGATATGCTTAATTTTGGATATCTCAGGGACCTCTATGTTTGTTTACATCGCCGTTAAGAATTCTCAGTGATATAGCTGCTCCTAAGGAGAGTTCGAAAACTGAACATAGTGCGAAATCCAGGTGAACTAAAAGATGGGATTACATGTATGATTGGTGGTTGCTTTTTGTTGTTAATGTTACGCAGGGAAAGGCTTATGTTCCACTGTCGCTGAGGACTTCAGTTCGTATAGGGATGGGTGGATTCTGCACCAGAAGAGGTGGATGTAACACTATCAGTCCTCTTGTAAGTACTGCAAAGGAATACTGTCATTTTAGACACATCTTAGTGTCCTAGCTAACCAGTGTAACGCCAGTAGGCCTCTAGTTAATACTGCAAATCAATGCCATCGTTTTAGACTTCCCACGTTACACTGCAATTTTAAATGGGATTGACTCCCGAGCCGAACGTAAAACCCTTCCCTTCTCTAGATGAGATGAATTTGATTTCTTGTGTTAATTCATTTTATAACGTCTAATTAAGATTTTATTCCGGTCCGTATTGAGACAAAAGAGTATTGAGTCAAAAAATGCATGAATGCAATTTTTTGTATTTTTCATGGTAACAGTTTAACTAAGTCCATATACCACTTGGTAAAGCTAAGATGTTCTGTTTTTCAGTTCAAGTTTACTCGTCGTTTAACCAAAGACCGAGTTAAAGCAGAATCCGAGATAGCAACAGAAGTTCTTTTGACTCCAAAATTGACATTTAGACTTCCATCTCCGCCAAGAATTCTTAGAAAACTGGTGAACAGGTTCAACAACCTTTGGAAAAAGGTCTTAAAAAAATTCCGTAAGTACCACGTTATCACGTTGTTCTGCTTTATTAATCTGATTTGTTGGTAGACTACAGCCACGCTCACATACTCACTTGTTTTGAATTCTTTTTGTGAAATTTCAAGCAAAAGAAAGACTGGTCAGTCTACTCCCTGGTAAACTAATGCTTTGATTGGCTATA
Organism: Platygyra sinensis; assembly: GCA_019787425.1. Lineage (NCBI taxonomy): Eukaryota > Metazoa > Cnidaria > Anthozoa > Scleractinia > Merulinidae > Platygyra > Platygyra sinensis. The sequence goes on along the minus strand of JAHPZR010055854.1, from coordinate 19,365 downwards.
ACCCTGGTCCTGATTGTTACAACAATGGTCGATGTTATCCTCTGTATAAATCAAGTATTTAGTCGACAGTGTTAGCGGGTTTACTATCATGACGTGCACTCGCTATTCAGTCGATAAGTGTTGGAAAACCCAGCTGTGCACGAAGAATGATTTATCCGGTGGATTGCTATGTAAACCCTTTGAACAAGTGTGGTCTGATCGATAATTAGGCCTTTACACATTCTGCCGGCAGAATTTCGAGCATAATAGGGCCTCAGGAGCAGAATATATGATTGGGGCATAATCCGAGCAGAATAGGCCATTTTTGGCCATTTTGCATATTCTGGGGCCTGGGAACGAGTCTGAGAGGGAGCTGGGCACGAGCATCCGAGCAGAACAAGATGGTGGAACCAAACCCGCAAGGCCGCAACCGGTAGAAGTCACTGACCAGACTCTTTTTACAAGTTATTACCCATGTTAGTTCTAAGGATTAAATAATGCTGGGTTAGCCTCACCCTGGAAGGGCGATATAATGTCTTATTTATCATGTTTGAGTATTTTGAACCAAGGAATATCGATTTTTACAGAAGCATAATTAGAGCATAATAGTACTTTTGGAGCATAACCTCGAGCAGAATAGCCTTTTTTGGAGGCAATTCTTTTGAGCAGAATAGCCTTTTTTTCGAGCAGAATGTGTAAAGGCCTATCGATAATGTTAATAGAATTGAATGTTCACTTTTATAGCACCTAAGAAGTCAGCTTAGTTAGTAGATGAAGTGTGCTTAATCGCGCATAATGCTTCTGATACTGATTCTTGTTGAAATTTTATTTCCGAGTGTGCGATGTTTAGGCTTATTACTATCGACCTTTAGAAAAGCCACAAGTCGTCAAGTCATTCAAATTTCCTAGCAATTGCCGTTGGAAAAAAATCATGTGAACACACTGAATCGTGCACCCGGAGGTAATTCGCGTAAAAACTTGTATACTTACGGCAGATTTTCAGTTTATATACCTTTTATCTCATAGCAGTTGGGTACAGCCCTGGTGATCGCTCAAGAACACGACGTGATTTTTCAATCCTTCGACTCAGTACCGAGGTTCCTTTTGGAATAAAGGCTGTTGTCAAACCCTGTAGTGACAAGTGTAAAAGCGAACGAAAGCCATTCGAGCTCGCTCTCAGTTTTGGATTCTCGGAAGCTGTCGGACGACTGTCGATTGGCTTCGGAGTAACTAGCTACGAGTTAGCTGCTTTGAGCCGAAAGTTGTACAGTGGAGGATGGGAGGAGAGGTACGGTTGTTTGATTATATAAAGAGGTCAGGCTATGGCTTCTCTACCCTCTGGGGTAGGGATACTCCCAGATATGGGCTGTACATAGGCATGTGACGAGGTTCTCAATTCTTTTAAATAGGATATCAGTTTTGCCCCTGTTGGCACTGTGTTCCCGGTGTGATCCTTAGATGGGTTACCTGAATTGTATCCGCTGAAATTGCAGAACGTAAATGCCCAACTAAACGAAAAATAAATGGTGTGTTAAAACTGAACTATTGAAGATGAAGATGAATTTTTTTAAGTTTTTTCTTCTTGAATAAGGTGTTAATTTTAGGGTTTGGGCCTTAAACAGGGTATCAATTTTCATTTGCTTTATCCTTAGACAAGGTCACAGTTGGTTTAGTTTAAAAACGCCCCCTCCCCCTCTCCCATCCCCGGGCTTCTGTCAAAGACCAGTCAATAACTGACAAATTAAGACATCAATAATGATTTGATCTAGTCATAAGAGTAAAATGTCTTGAAGTATTTAAAGTAGTGGTCTTAACCTGTGCTATGGACGCCAAACAGCAAAGAGGTGATTCAAGGACTAATAGCTCACTCGATCTTGAGAGATATCTGCAGTTAACAGTGACGTGTCTGAAGTTTGTAATTTTTCGCATCGTGTCCTAGGGCCTGTTTCATATAGTAATTATGAACAGAGGCTCCCTTCATACAAGAAGTTTCAGGCTTTCCAGGGGTCCCTTGTCCGACATCGGTACCTTGATTGGGGGAATGAAGAAGTGAACACACATAGAGAGACGTATAATTAACCCCTTCAGTGATAAGTTCAAAACATTTTTTCTTTCCACTGTCAGCCGTACAGTTCCTTTTATGATACTGAGATTTTGGTGGTACATCAAGACATTCATACTTAGTTTATTACTTTCTATATTCTTATCACCTGGCTATCTTAATTGATAATGTATTGGTATTGCAATGAGCAAATAGATTTGATCACTTGAGGGAAATAAAGGGTTACCTATAGCTAGGGTAGGGATTTACTGCATGGTAGAGATGAATCATTTTTATCAACTCTCAATCAACATGAGTTGGAGTAACGTACTCAGTGAAATATATTTTTTGGTTTGTTCTCCGTTTACAGCTTTTGCCTACCATGTGAAAATTCCAAGGTAAGTCAATTTTGTGTGCTACTCTTTGCATTTGGTGCGTCTAAGCGTCTTAAACCTTGCGTGACTCTCGTTTCGGATGATTTCAGAAACCCTTTAATTGCACATTCCCGATAATGTAACTCAGCATGGTGCAGCAAGGAGAATGTGTTTGTTGCTTAGTTACCTCGGAGGCAAATGTCACGTATTTTACGATGATGATAGCATAGACCCTTTGCATAAATGGCGCTTAAATTTGAATAACAATACTTGGTACATCCTTAGCCTCACATTTATGTGAAAATTCCTTTGTCTTGAAACATGAATGTGAGGCTAAGGATGTACCAAGTATTGTTATTCAAATTTAGGCGCCATTTATGCAAAGGGTCTATGTAATATATCAAACACGAATGTGAAGAGTGATCATCGCAGTAAATTTTCCAATTTAAGCAATTGGAATGAAGAAGCCTGAGAAAAGTCAGGGCTTCAACGGGATTCGAACCCTTCACCTCCGCGATACCGGTGCGATGCTCTACCAACTGAGCTATGAAGCCACACATTGGGAGCGAGGTCAGTTTATTGAGTTTATAATTTCCCGTGCAGTGAAGTGATGTAAAGTATATATGAAATATAACGATCCGAGCTTGTATCCAAATGCCGACATGAAAAGAAGTTTTATCTCAAGAACAATTGACGCTTATCCTACACAATAGCTATTGAATTGCGCTCCTCCACTTTCAGTGTTTTAACTCGAACAGTTTTACATCACACCCCCCTACTATGTAATAGTCCCGCCCCTCTCACTCAGAGTCGCAGGGAATCTCGTGTATTTTCGTTTAGTCATCTAATTCTATGAAATAGTTCATATTTGTAGTGCGGTTGTAGGTGAATGTGAAGAGTGATCATCGCAGTAAATTTTCCAATTTAAGCAACTGGAATGAAGAAGCCTGAAAAAAGTCAGGGCTTTTTCAGGCTTCTTCATTCCAGTTGCTTAAAATTGGAAAATTTACTGCGATGATCACTCTTCACATTCACCTACAACCGCACTACAAATATGAATTATTTAATATATACTTTACATATCAAACACGAGCGACAGTGTTTCATCGGGATATCCAAACACCGAGAAGAGAGTTGAAAATACGACGCGTAGTGGAGTATTTTTGACTAAATTCGAGGTGTTTGGATAGGCGATGAAACACGACTCTCGAGTGTTTGATATATCTTCTCAATCAAAACAAAAGCTAAGGAGTAAACGGAAAAGGAAAATCGTCAAAATCTACGGTAATTAAGACCGAGTATCCAAACCTCCTTCACGGTTGTGATTTTCTTTGTTTAACTTGATGAATTATTAATGAGTTTGAGAAATACATTTCAAGCAGCTTTTTAGGGTGAATTATGTTGTTGACGTACAAATAATGTCGTTACACTAGAGAAGAAAAGAAAAATGTAGGCGAGAATTATTACAACAAACTGGAAAGTTGTCTTTGACATGTTGAAAAGTCTATCCGTTCATGGCTACAAGACCAATTTTCAAAGAGGATGATAGACCAGTTTCGTTTTCTCGGTATAGGACTGAAACTAGCTTTTATACGAGGCTAATACAAATGACATCATTCTCTTTTTAACGATATTCCCTGCATGAGCCTCCATTCCATGCTAGTTGCAGTCCAATTCCGAGAATACCGAAAATGGACTGTATGATCTGACTCACGTATTTTGATGTTCGTTTAAATGATTCCATTCAGCCTGCATGTGGATGTCCAACAACTCCACCGCCAACAACAACTGAAAGAACCACAACAGAAAAGACAACGGCAGCTACTACAGATCTCACTACCGGAACTGCTACAACTTCCGGTACAACAACTTCCGGTACTACAACTTCCGGTACTACAACTTCCGGTACTACAACTTCCGGCACTACAACTTCCGGTACTACAACTTCCGGTACAACTCCACCACCAACCACCCCACCCCCGTGCGAATGCCCTGATGGAGAGAAGGGAATCCTTGATGAAAATGGAAATTGTGACTGCCCACCGTAAGTGTATAAAAGAGACTCAAGGAATTCATTGCTGGAAGGACATATAGTTTATTCTTTGAATGACCATATTGTAATGTGAAATTGTTATCCGGGTTTGTGGAATAGAGGCTTTGTAAGCTGTAGCTAAATAGTACAGAACAAAATTTTTTATCATTTAGAATTGCTTAAAATATTCTATTAACGTGTTTAGATTCCTTTCTCTCCTTTTGACGACGTATGAATTCCGCAGTAGATCTTAGGTATTGGATACAACTTTTTGGAAAGAAATCGGTAAAGAAGCCCTGTCAAAACCGGAGAAAAAGCCTGAATATAACTAGTTTGTCAATGTTAATTGTAAATTTTATCATTCCAGTCTCGTCGCCGTTAGTCCTCCTAACAGTCTTTCGTATGGAAATACCCTAGGCGAATTGGAATTCGGAGAGTTGGTTTTTGTGGAGAACCGGGAGAAAAACCCTTTGAATAAGGCGAAAACCAACAATAAGGGCTTAAATCACATGAGGCACCAGACCGGAATTAAACCCAGACCTCATTGGTGTTCTCGATCCTGTTTGTTGTTTTATGTTACGTACCGCTTCATAAAACAAAAGTATTCCTTAGGCCTTCTTAAGGTAAAGGCACGCTTTCTTTGAGAACATCTATTTCTCTCAGTTACCGTAAGTATAAAACTACAGCAAGTGTTCATTTAAAGAATAGGTCAATCTAGTATCTTCCTTCTTTGGGTGTTTGCAGAAATATTTACCTTTATTCCAATTAATTTTAAGGGAATGCCCGAAGGGAAAGAAAGCTGTTATTGTGAATAATCGTTACGAATGCCCAGATCATCCACCGTGTGGTGAACCCCCGAATTGTGTTGTGGGAAGGAAAGGACCAGGATGTTCTCAACCAGACGTGCAACCTTGCTCAGGTGAGGTTTGATTGGAGGTTTGTCGTCATCAATATTTTAACGTGCTTTATTTTTTTTATATCGATGCACGCGATTTCCTAGATTGCCATTATCTACTTTTTGGTCAGTTATGTTTCTCTCGAGCGCGTCTTATTCTTTTGGTATGTTAATGGCTTGGGTCATTTTCTTTCAGCGGACTGTTCTGGTAATGGTGTGGCAGTAGCTGTGGGAGACTGTGGGTCTCGCTGTGCTTGCTCGGTCAGGTGGACTGGAACTTGCTGTGAAACGAGGCGGCCATGGAGGAACTGGGGCGATCCTCACCTGGAGACATTAGATGGTAGGCCAGTCTTACGTACCAGATAGAGAAAAATTGACTAGTGGCCTCCTTTTGACTGGCATAAGTAATCATAATTTGTTGCTTTTTCTACAGGAATCGAGTACGATTACTACGGTATTGGTGAATTTTGGGGTTGTAAATCTCTCTTCAATGACTTTGGAATACAGTTCCGTTACTTTGCTTACGAGCGCGCGTCATTGACCGGAGGCGTGGCCGTCAAAGCAGGACTGAGAGTGCTATCAATCATGACTGTCAACACAACCGACCCTAAAGAATTCCCAAAACTACGGTAACTTATTTTTAATAGTCCTCTTCTTGCTTTTAAATCCATTTTTTCCTTTCAAGGCGTGTAAAGCACTTTTCCACTCTCGTGTCAAGTCATCATCGTCATCATCATCATCTTGTCCTTTCCCCCTGAGGGAAACAGGACATTTTAGCTGAAGGACAGGTTTTATAAACGTACATTTTATATCATTATCTTGGAGTAGTTGGTAATAATAAGAACCAGAGTCTTAGATTTTTAAAGTCAGAGACAAATTATATTAGACAAATCAATGGAGTGTGGCTACAGATCAAACATAACAGGAGTGGGAGTACAAGATCGAGTACGAAAACGACTTTTCAATTCTACTTTTCCGGCTTCACATTATCACAACACATACCCATCTCATCGCACGAGCTACCCAAAACCAACATCAAGAACTAGAGTTCTGGAAAAGTCAGTAGTTTAAAATTCGAAAATTGTACTTGAACTCAATCTCGTACGCTTAGTCCAGTTTAATTGTTCCTATAATACCCGTCGTTATAATGCCAGAGCATGCTGTTGTATCCTCCACCAATCTAATATTTTACACGGTTCAAGGTACTAGCCTCTTCTACGAACATGGTTTGTTACTCTTTTACAGAATCGATGGCGAGTTGGTGAACTTAACAGCTCGTGTTGGCCAAAAGATGAAGCTTGATAACGGAACAGTCGTTATGGATATACAAAAGACGTTTAGTTCGCAATCTGACGAGACTGGAGTCGTGCTCATTTCTTTACAATACGAGTCAGGTTTGTTTTTTGCCAAGTACAAAGAAACATCAAAATATCTCGACAACAGAAAGAATGGCGATTTCTGTGAAATTTACTGGTTTTGTTATCGCTGATTGTATTTCTATTACGGTTCTTTTTGCAACGTTGGAACTAAGAACCTAGAAGGGAATAAACAATTTGTTCGTTGTATTTTACGTTTTACCATAACTGACTAATGCACTGAAATAAAAGAGCACTCTCTCTTTACTTGAAAACAGCGGCTGTGATTCAATGTCAACGATGTAGTTTATTGTTATCTGGTTTTTCAGGTCTAACAATAACAGCGGATGTACATCATAGTCACGTGATGGGCCGTCAGTACTTGAATGTGCTGTTCACACCGACAGTAGCATTTAAAGGCCACACAGTGGGGCTCTGCGGAATCATGGATAATGACCCGTCCAACGACTTGAAGGGCCCTGATGGAGAACAGTATAACGATCCTATTCATTTCGCCGATTCCTGTAAGTGAAACGTAATGTGCATTTAATGTAGTTGCGGCTAAGATTATTAATCAACATTTATTTGGCAGTGTAAGTCATCCTTGCATACAGCTGGTGCGCGGGAAAAACTTTACTGTCCTGACATCAATTTAAGTTAACAGGAAAGGCATTGAAATCAGGCATCTTTTCTCACTGCAGATGACATTAAATATTCACGAAAAGTGATTTGCAATTCCGATAACCATATCAGATTGTAAAAGGTGAAAAATATGAACCTTATTTTTTGTCTCCGAGCTTCTAAATTGGAGCCAAAAATGGGTCGCCGCCGTCCCGCAAGGCAACTCGCTAGTAGTTCCTCGAATGTCGCAAGGTAGGAATAGCTATTTTAAGCAAAATATGCATTCCTCGTGAAATTAAGCATGGAGTCTTCACGTTAACTATTAGAAGAGCCCAAAGCAACTTAAGCATTGTCTTTATTTTTTTTAGGTGTGAAGAAAATGGCTATTATCGTGTCCTCTCGGTAGGACAGCACAGTCTTGACTGCCGCTCGTACTGCGGGCTGCGCTCAGCCGCTTTGTGCAAGGTGGAAAAGTGCATGACTAGTATTTCGAACAAGGCGCGTCCCAAAGACGAATTAAGTCGGACGATGGTTTTCTAAAACCAACATGATTTTCGTATAAACCTTTGAGAACAGTTAGTGTTCGCTTGCTTTAGATAATGCGTGTATAAGCTAACCTTATGCATCGACTGTAAGTCAAAAAAAAATATTTCAAACATTTCATTTCCTTTCAGGGCGTATAACCGCTGTCCACAATGACTCCGGCCTCAGCGGAACATGGTCATGGAATTCATCTAACTTTCACAGTGATGACGTCATGGACTCGTCATACAATGACCCTAACTATGTTCCAGTGTATTCTTTGGATGGTATTAGCGACGCCATTGTCGAGGTACGAAGCTAGCTGAACTGATAGTTTTAATTTGTAATCATAAATTTTTCGATTTTTTGCGCAACCAAAAAAGGGTTTTGAACTTTCTTATATCCCTTATAGCCTTTTGCAGAACTCTGTATGTGATCTTTTCAAGCATGAAAAAGGTCTCCGCTTTTGCTGGATTAAAGAGAAACAAGTCGGGGTAAACTGGGATGTTTTTGTAAGTCTAACAGTTACATGAGAATTTTTTTCATTTCTGTTGCATTGCAGAAGGCCACTGCAGCCTGCTCGGCTCTTGGACTCTCAGACTCAATGCTGAAGAGTTGTATCTATGACGTAGCCGTGACAAATGACACGTCACTGACTGCTCAAGAAACTTTGCAGCAAGGTGAGTAGAAACAGTGGAAAAACAATTTCATAATCATCATCATCATCATCATCATCATAATCATAAATAACAACAACAACGACGACGATGACGACATGTCACAGCGAGACCAAATAATTGCTCCGTGTTTGGTGTTAGCAGTAAGTAAAATTTCTTGTTAACACATCGATACTTGTCAAACTTAAATTTACTTCCCAAGCGAATCGCGTGGTCTTCACTATTGATGTCGATTATCTAAAGCATAATTTTTGTATTTTTTCTCTTCGTGTTGAAGACTGCCCTGATCAGTGTTCTGGAAAAGGAAGATGTGTTAATGCCACGTGCCAGTGTATGATTGGCTGGTCAGGTGACAGCTGTGAAATCGGTACGTAATGCTGCTAATTGTAAGTATCATAGCCAATCAGAAGATCGCATAACATGTCGTTGTGGACATTGACACATTCTTCGGAGTCTTGGAAGAGTACCACGCTTATTTGAGAATAGATTTATTTCACCTAAACTGTGGTCTCCAAATCCGAAAGGTGTAGTTTTGTTTCATAACACTGCATTCAGTTACACCAAACGCAATGTTAAAAGTGTGATAAACATTTTTTTTCTTCTACTCAGGAAACTGCACGGACTGCTCAACAGAACATGGGAAATGCGTTAAAGGATTTTGTGAATGCGAAGACGGCTGGGAAGGTGCTACTTGTGAACAGAAAGGTGAGATTTACTTTACTAATAGCAATTGACTGATCACGTTGCTTTCATACTAATATTGCGCGTAATTCAAGAAGGTTCAGGTTCCAGCACAAAGCCTCGCTCTACTGCGTCTTGTCTAACATACCAGTCCTTTTCTTATGGTGTCGCCATTTAGGACTTTCACTTCTACTTCATCTTAGACCCCGCTGGCAGCTCTGTAACAATCATGATTCGTTTTCTAGAATTCATCACTTTTTTCACTGTATTGCAGCCACTTGCTACAACGTCAACAACTGCACAAGTCCAATCAATGGGATATGTCAGAGGACAGATCAATGTCGTTGTCATGAAGGATTCATAGGTAAGTAATTGAAAATAAGCTGTTATTGGCAAATCGGTATGTGGGTGTAGCTGGCCTAATAACAACAGGTTTAATTGCATTATATTCTAATCTTTTCCCCAGGTCGTGATTGTAGTATAATCCCAACTTGCTCTAATGTGTCGCATTGCTCTGGACGTGGCATCTGTATTGATTATGACGTATGCAAGTGTGATAAGGAGTGGACTGGTAAAGATTGTACCCAGTTCTCTTGTAAATCTCTCGACCATTGCTCTGGTAAGAGTTCTTTCTTGTCACTTTCCCCACCTCATATTTTCCAGTCAACCTTTTCTTAAGTCTGTCGTTAAACTAGGGATAAGGCTAATTGGAGGCTACCCCCTAACCTTTCTCTAGGTCATGGGCGCTGCGTAGCCTTTTACAAATGTGACTGCGATTCAGGTTGGGCTGGGGCCAGCTGCGCTCTCCCTGATTGCGCAGGCGTCAACCAATGTTCTGGTCAAGGCGAGTGCGTGTTAAGCGACACTTGCCAGTGTTACCCAGGATTCCAAGGTGTCAACTGTAGTGAGGAAGTAAGTTGTGCGAGTCTTGGAAACTGTAGCGGAAATGGAGTTTGTATGCAGGAGAAACAAGGTGGTGATCTCACTTGCAGGTAAATTCTTATCAGTACTCGATCAAGTGTGCTACATTATCTTATCTTGCATCACTTAACTTAAATAACTCTGTTCACGTCACGTCATCTCATCTCCTCTTCTGTTCTGTCCTCCCTTCTCCTGACTCCCCTTACCTGTCGCCTTCTCTTAATCTCAATCCTCTCCTCTCCTGTCGTATTCTTTGGGATCCTCTCCTCCCTGTTTCTGTCCATTTTCTGTCCTCTTCAACGGTCACCTTTCCTCTCCTCTCATCTCATTTCATTTCATAAGTGATTAGTAAAACCTTGTTACATTTAAATTTCAGATGTTATGCTGGCTTTAGCGGTTTCAACTGTAGTCTTGCTTTGTGTCTTTCTGTGAACAACTGTTCTGGACATGGTCAGTGTTTAGAAGCAGACCTCTGTAACTGCGATGTAGGGTACACTGGGCCCGACTGTGCAAATGTGTCCTGTGAAGGCGTTAATTATTGTTCAGGTGAGGAAAAGGTTTTGTCGTGAGCACATGCTATGACGAAAAAATGAAACTAATTGTATAAATGTGACGTTATGTTTCTACAGTTGTCTACCATATTTCCTTGTTATCTGCTTACTTTTTTTTTTGCAATTGAGACAATGTTTGCAGACTGTTTCAATTTTGTACGAATTGATTTGGACCGACAGTTTATACTTTTAAGGGAATTAACTTTGAAAAAATAAAGATAAATGGTGATGTCTGCGATCCAAAACTTTTAACATAACCACCTAATTAATTAATGACATAAGCTTAGGTTTAACTTCAAAATATCCATTTTCATTGTACGTAGGTCACGGAGTTTGCACTGGTTATGACACTTGCGCCTGCGATCCTCTATGGCATGGTCCAGCATGCAGTGTTGCCGACTGTACCAGTCTCAATCATTGTTCCAGCAAAGGAGATTGTATTTTACCGAATACTTGTGAGTGCTATCCTGGATATGACGATGCGGCGTGCAACACAACAGCTAAACCGAACCTTCACGTTCCAGTTTTTGCTGCTCCGCTGTACAATGCGACCGTGTTCGGAAATAGGCCCATCGGAACGAAAGTTCTTCAAGTGCAAGCGAGCGATGCCGACTCAGGACGAAATGGACAGCTTTTGCTCTCGTTAGACAACAGCAATGTGGCCAGCCCATTTTTCACAATCGATAGCATGTCGGGTGAAGTCGTCACCTCATCGGTTTTGGATTACGAGAGTTTGTCTCAGCACCTGTTTAAGCTGAAGATCATTGCTTCGGACAATGGAACACCGCGCAAGTCCAGCTTCGTGTACATGTACATTAGTGTTCTTGATGTAAATGATAACTGTCCTGTTTTCGACTCTTTCCACACAAAGTGGTTTAGCATCTCACAGCACACTCATCCGGGAACGCTTTTGACGGTGATATCTGCCTCTGATAAAGACAGCGGGCTTAATGGAGAAGTGAGGTATAGCCTGTCTTACGGAAGCAATCTTGACGGAGCTTTTAAAATGGGGGAAGAGAATGGTGAACTTACAGTTGTTGGCAAACTAAAGACGAAAGAGTATCGGCTGCTGATTGTTGCACGTGATCTCGGCAAGCCATCATGTTCCCGCCAAACTGAGGTGACGGTGAATGTGTTTGAGTCAGCGGTTACCGAAGTTCCAAGTGAGATTTCAACAACAGAAAACACTGAAGGTATTGAAGTTTTTTCCTTCCTTAATTAACCTTTTATTTAGTATGATTGATTTTTTCTGTCGTCTTCTAGCCCAAACACGAAGTTAATACTTCTTTCGTTCCACAGGGAAAAAAAAACATTTCAGTTCAAACGGGCCGAAAGAGTACTGTATTATAAAATATCGCCCCCAAGAAACTGGACAATGACTATGCGTGAACATCTGAGATAGATCGTGTGTGTAACAGAAAACCTCAGGGCATGATACATTGCTCAAAAGCATGAGTTTTTGCTACAAACAATTACCTGGGACAATATCTGCATTACTGCTTTGTAAGCATCCTGAGAACATACAAATCAAAGAACAGTCAAGCCTGGCCAATTCAAGTCCTCTTTTCAGACTGTCACTTTGTTTTGTCGTTTCAGTATGGCATATTTTGTAATATGTGATCTTTTGTAGCAGAGGGCCCATTTTTTTTGCTAATCCCACCCAGTCGAAGAGCAGCCTAACAGAGCAAACGTTCCTCGCTATCTTGCCCTCAATTTTCCCCTCTATACTATTCCCTCGCTCTATTTTTCCCCGTATTGTGTTCAGTTGACGCCCTCAAAATATTTCCCGCGCTCTAGTTTTTCTTGCGCTTTATTTTTCTTGCAGTTTATTTTTTCCGCCCTCTCATTTTTTTTTCCTGCGTTGCATGGTGTTTTTCCGCCTCTGTTATTTCCCGTGCTCTATTTTCCCGCCCTGGTAAGTAAATAAGTAAATAAGTAAAGACTTACTTTAAAGAGGGTTTAACTAAATAGCCAAAGCTAATAAACTTGTAGCCCTCAATAATACTCCTATAATACTCTATTATTTGGTATTTTTGTTGTTCCGTTCTCTATTCTTTCTACAAAGTGATTTCAATTTTAATGATATAGTAACAATGCCATTTATTCCTCACCAGCTGAAAGCACCGCAAGCTTGTCCACTACAGCGAATACCGATAAGATTCCAGTCTCTGTACCCACAAAGAGCTGGTACAAGAATCCAATGATTATTGTGGGAATTTCTTTGTCCGGTTTCTTTATTCTCTGCATCGTTCTAGTCGTAATCCGCGTTCTCCTGACCCGGAAGCGGAAAGGCAAATATAAGGTAAAAGTTGACTCTCCTTTCATCCGGGGTTCTCGCCTCGCTGGTATAACCGGAAGTGCAGCAAGCTCCCGTCCCTCCAAGCCAGACTGTGACGTCATTCAAGACTTGGAAATGGAACATTTAGAAAATGCTTTACGTGGAGTTAAGACCACAGAGGCGTTCGAAATGAAACCTATGCGTCATTGAGACTTTAAATGTAACAAAAAAAAAAACAAAACAAAACAAAACATTGTATCTGGTTAGAATTTGTAGTCAAAGTTTCTTAAAAGGGTTTTACGTGATCGAATTCTGTCTGTTATCATACTAGTGACCGAATTAGATTCTATTCAGTCCCTTTAGTGAATTATTGTTTAAACGTTGTGAAATTAGACCCTTTATTATCCAACTGCTTTTCGCAGAGTAGAAATAACGCCTAAGACGAGTGCAGTTGGATAATAAGAAGCCTTATTTGTATTTGCTTTTAACATTTTTTGACATTTGTATAGTAGCGTCTTCCCTGTTATTTAGTCCATCTATAGATAAACCTTGCACTTGTAACATGCCCTCAGATCTCCTCGCCTCGATTAGTTTATAAGTTATTTGCGGGGGGAAGAGTAATGTAATTAGGTATATTTGCAATTTTTAATAAAATTTATTGTTGTTGTTGTTGTTATTTGTTTACCTCACCAGTCAGTTATGCCATTCCGTAGAGATGCACCCGTCCTATCAATAGCCTGGATCTTACCCTGAAAACTCTAGTCTACAGTTATCCTGGTTTCCCCCCCCCCCCCCCACCCCCTGTAAAAACGCTAATCTACAGTACATACTATAAGGCCCTTTGTGATAAATGTTGTAATTAAATAGAAGTCGAATTCAATGATTTAGTCTGCTAGGATCCAGCATACATTTTCTTACTAAATAAGATGTAAGTTTGACATGTTGTGGGAAGATTAGTTTGTTGAGAGTTTTTCCACCCAAGCCCTTTCTCTCCGTCCCCTCCCCTTGCCCTGCCAAGGGAGAGAGGAGCGAGAGAGACAGAAAGAGAGTTTTTGCTGGAAATTGAAGTAACATGGCATGGTTGATGACATAGTAGACACTTAAACTTGCAGTGATGTTTTTGCATTTTTTAGGGTAATGAACTCCAGAATTATTATTCCTCATGGCTGTTTCGTTTTTTCCGAGTACGTCCCTTTCCTTTGCTCTTGCCCTCATTTAATTATGGATTTTCTTATTATTAGTTTTATTATCGTTATTATCTTTTCTCCCTTTTTTGACTCGCTCTTTTTTGTGTTGCTATAGCGGAACAAGAAGCGTTCCGAATGTGTACTGTTGGTAGATAACTTTAGACAAAATTGTAATTCATTATGTTTATTTCTTGCACAAGATAACGCTACATAATGTCTACAGACTCGGGTGGAAAAAGAAGCTAATACTAAAGCATATAATGTTTTAGTTTCCTACAAAAAGTGCAATCGACAGACGCTTTCTAACTGTTGCCTTAACTAGTTAAAACAGTACGTCAGAGCGAAAGCCAAAACAATGGCATAAAAACTCGCAGCGAGAACCAGAGCTGAGTTACACAGGTCTTCCTTCACAACACTTGAACGAGCAATCAGGCACCAGACCAGTAATTTCAAAGACCTTGCACCCTAACACAAATTAAACACAGGTTGTCAGTATTATGCTGTAAAGCTAATCTGCTTTTGCAGTTTAAATCTCTATTTAGATAATAATTGACTGACGTCTAGCATTATACAGGAAACAGCCAGTGCACACACTAAAGAGGTAATATAAACTTTCTTAGAAGTAAACGGGTAGTAGTGTCCCGTTTTTTCGTCTTGCAATAAGACAGAAAAGGCATGCAAAAGCTTTAAATTGAAAAGCAAAGGAAAATTAACTAATGAGAAAAATGCTGACTAATAAGTCCAATATTGTGCAAAAAACGACAATTGCGATTTATCCTTTTTCATTAATTCGAATCATTCTTTTCGATTTTTCCTATTTACACCAAATAAATAACAACTATAATATTGACATAAAGTGAAGACTTCGAGCTTTCTCTCTTTTCTTTGAAAATTCTTGAGAAGAACGCAAAACAAGTGAATGTGCGAGCCTGACTGTGAGCGTGACGAGCGGTTCACGGTTTCACATATTACGCTTGCACGCTCCGACTTCTCGCCATTGCGATATTCTTTGCCTCCTTCCCCGCGGATTTTCGAGCAAAGAGAAACTGCTCGCGGTCTACATAAAAGTATTCGTTGTCACGCAATAAAGAAGACAATTCTCCAAGTTTAAGGTGTGTTCGTTGTCCTAAAGTTGAGATATTCGTCGAAATGTTCCGCGTACATTTTTGTTCGACAAACGCGATCTTATCTTTATGCCGCTGTCCTTCCAGCATTGTCTTTACTTTTTTTAGGTGTGAAGAAAATGGCTATTATCGTGTCCTCTCGGTAGGACAGCACAGTCTTGACTGCCGCTCGTACTGCGGGCTGCGCTCAGCCGCTGTGTGCAAGGTGGAAAAGTGCATGACTAGTATAACAATTTGGAACAAGGCGCGTCCCAAAGAGGAAATAAGTCGAACGATGGTTTTTTAAAACCAACATGATGTTCGTATAAACCTTTGAGAACAGTTAGTGTTCGCTTGCTTTAGATAATGCGTGTATAAGCTAAACCTTATGCATCGACTGTAAGTCACAAAAAAATATTTCAAACATTTCATTTCCTTTCAGGGCGTATAACCGCTGTCCACAATGACTCCGGCCTTAGCGGAACATGGTCATGGAATTCATCTACCTTTCACAGTGATGACATCATGGACTCGTCGTACAATGACCCTAACTATGTTCCAGTGTATTCTTTGGATGGTATTAGCGACGCCATTGTCGAGGTAGGAAGCTTGCTGAACTAATAGTTTTAATCTGTAATCATAAATTTTTCGATTTTTTGCGTAACCAAAAAGGGTTTTGAACTTTCTTATGTCCCTTATAGTCTTTTGCAGAACTCTGTATGTGATCTTTTCAAGCATGAAAAAGGTCTCCGCTTTTACCGGATTTAAGGACGTTCGCGCTAATTGTTTCTGCGCATCCTTACTGCGCACGCAAATTCACATGCCACGTCATCCATGAGCGCGCGCGCTAAGTCATAAAATAAGGAAATTATAGGGCGGATGGCCATTGCTAGAGCTTTGCATGGATATAACGATCTTGGACGTTCGGTGACCCCATTTGGTGTTAGCAGAATCACTTAAGTAGAATTTCTTGTTAACACATCGATACTTGTCAAACTTAAATTTACTTCCCTAGCGAATCGTGTGGTCTTCATTATTGATGTCGATTATCTAAAGCATAATTTTTGTATTTTTTCTCTTCGTGTTGAAGACTGCCCTGATCAGTGTTCTGGAAAAGGAAGATGTGTTAATGTCACGTGTCCGTGTATGACTGGTTGGTCAGGTGACAGCTGTGAAATCGGTAGGTAATGCTGCTAATTTTATGTATCACAGCCAATCAGAAGGTTGCAAAACATGTCATTGTGGACATTGACCCATTCTTCGGAGTCTTCGAAAAGCACCACGCTTATTTGAGAATAGCTTTATTTTACCTAAACTGTGGTCTCCAAATCCGAAAGGTGTAGTTTTGTTTCATAACACTGCATTCAGTTACACTAAACGCAATGTTAAAAGTGCGATAACCTTTTTTTTCTTCTACTCTGGAAACTGCACGGACTGCTCAACAGAACATGGAAAATGCGTTAAAGGATTTTGTGAATGCGAAGACGGCTGGGAAGGTGTTACTTGTGAGTGATCACTTTGCTTTCATACTAATATTGCGCGTAATTCAAAAATTGCAGCGCTGCAGAGAAAATCGAGAGCAAGACATGGGAACGAGGCTCCCGCACAAAGTCTCGATCTACTGCGTCTTGTCTAACATACCAGTCCTTTTTTATGGTGTCGCCATTTAGGACTTTCACTTCTAGTTCATCTTAGACCCCACTGGCAGCTCTGTAACAATCATGATTCGTTTTCTCTAATTCATCACTTTTTTCACTGCATTGCAGCAACTTGCTACAACGTTAACAACTGCACAAGTCCAATGAATGGGATATGTCAGAGGACAGATCAATGTCGTTGTCATGAAGGATTTATAGGTAAGTAATTGAAAATAAGCTGTTATTGGCAAATCGGTATGTGGGTGTTGCTGGCCTAATAACAACAGGTTTAATTGCATTATATTTTAATCTTTTCCTCAGGCCGTGATTGTAGTATAATCCCAACTTGCTCTAATGTGTCTGATTGCTCTGGACGAGGCATCTGTATTGATTATGACGTATGCAAGTGTGATAAGGAGTGGACTGGTAAAGAATGTACCCAGTTCTCTTGTGGATCCCTCGACCATTGCTCTGGTAAGAGTTCTTTCGTGTCACTTTCCTCACCTCACATTTTCCAGTCAACCTTTTCTTATGTCTGTCGTTAAACTAGGGATAAGGTTAATTGGAGGCTACCCCCTAACCCTTCTCTAGGTCATGGACGCTGCGTAGCTTTCTACAAATGTGACTGCGATTCAGGTTGGGCTGGGGCCAGCTGCGCTCTCCCTGATTGCGCAGGCGTCAACCAATGTTCTGGTCAAGGCGAGTGCGTGTCAAGCGACACTTGCCAGTGTTACCCAGGATTCCAAGGTGTCAACTGTAGTGAAGAAGAAAGTTGTGCGAGTCTTGGAAACTGTAGCGGAAATGGAGTTTGTATGCAGGAGAAACAAGGTGGTGATCTCACTTGCAGGTAAATTCTTATCAGTACTCGATCAAGTGTGCTACATTATCTTATCTTGCATCACTTAACTTAAACCTTAACTCTGTTCACGTCACGTCATCTCATCTCCTCTTCTGTTCTGTCCTCCCTTCTCCTGACTCCCCTTACCTGTCGCCTTCTCTTAATCTCAATCCTCTCCTCCCCTGTCGTATTCTTTGGGATCCTCTCCTCCCTTTTTCTGTCCCTTTCTGTCCTCTTCAACGGTCACCTTTCCTCTCCTCTCATCTCATTTCATTTCATAAGTGATTAGTAAAACCTTGTTACATTTAAATTTCAGATGTTATTCTGGCTTTAGCGGTGTCAACTGCAGTCTTGCTTTGTGTCTTTCTGTGAACAACTTTCCTGGACATGGTCAGTGTTTAGAAGCAGACCTCTGTAACTGCGATGCAGGGTACACTGGGGCTGACTGCGCAAATGTGTCCTGTGAAGGCGTTAATTATTGCTCAGGTGAGGAAAACGTTTTGTCTTGAGGACATACAATGACGAGAAAAGACAGTAACTGTATACATGTCACGTTGAGTTTACCTTTTTCTTTGTTATCCGCTTAGTTTTTTGAGACAATGTTTGTCGGCTGTTTCAATTTTGTTAAATTGATTTGCAGCGACCGTTTTTTATTTTTTAGGGAAGTAGCTTTGAAAAACTGAAGATAAATGGTGATGTCTTCGATCCAAAACTGTTGACAAAACCACCTTGTTAATCAATGACATAAGCTCAGGTTTAACTTTAAAATATCCATTTTCATTGTACGTAGGTCACGGAGTTTGCACTGGTTATGACACTTGCGCCTGCGATCCTCTATGGCATGGTCCAGCATGCAGTGTGGCTGACTGTTCCAGTCTCAATCATTGTTCCAGCAAAGGAGATTGTATTTTACCCAATACTTGTGAGTGCTATCCTGGATATGACGGTGCGGCGTGTAACACAACAGCTAAACCGAACCTTCACGCTCCAGTTTTTGCTGCTCCGCTCTACAATGGGACCGTGTTAGAAAATAGTCCCATCGGAACGAAAATTCTTCAAGTGCAAGCGAGCGATGCCGACTCAGGACGAAATGGCCAGCTTTTGTTCTCGTTAGACAACGGCAATGTGGCGAGCCCATCTTTCACAATCGATAGCATTTCGGGTGAAGTCGTCACCTCATCGGCTTTGGATTATGAAAGTTTGTCTCAGCACCTGTTTAAGCTGAAGATCATTGCTTCGGACAATGGAACACCGCGCAAGTCAAGCTTCGTGTACATGTACATTAATGTTCTTGATGTAAATGATAACTGTCCTGTTTTCGACTCTTTTCAAACAAAGTGGTTTAACATCTCACAGCACACTCATCCGGGAACGCTTCTGACGGTGATATCTGCTTCTGATAAAGACAGCAATCTTAATGGAGAAGTGAAGTATAGCCTGTCTTACGCAAGCAATCTTGAGGGAGCTTTTAAAATAGGGGAAGAGAATGGTGAACTTACAGTTTTTGGCGAACTAAAGACGAAAGAGTATCGGCTGCTGATTGTTGCACCTGATCTAGGCAAGCCATCATGTTCCCGTCAAACTGAGGTGAGGGTGAATGTGTTTGGTAAGTCAGCGGTTACCGAGGTTCCAAGTGAGATTTCAACAACAGAAAACACTGTGACTACCGTAAA
>JAHPZR010055853.1:7500-18668 GCA_019787425.1 Platygyra sinensis | reverse complement strand
ACTTCCCATCCTAACCCATGCTACCCACCACAATTACTAAATACATAACACTAAGACAGATACAACGACGTCTTTTATTATTTAGCCACTCAAACTCTTCTTCTTTTAAACGTTATAAACTAAAATACACTTTACGGGGCAAAAGATAAGACACGGCGCAAGTAGGAGTGCCATCTGGTATGAACCTATATGCAGAATTTTGTTATGTTTGCGTGGTGATGAGATTGAATTGTACCATACCTCTATGATGAGCACAATTGTTTTATACATGTTGTTTCGGGTCGTTTCGTTCACGGACATTTTACAGAGGAGCGGGATGTGTAAAATCCAATAGCATGTTGGTGGAGTT
Organism: Platygyra sinensis; assembly: GCA_019787425.1. Classification (NCBI taxonomy): domain Eukaryota; kingdom Metazoa; phylum Cnidaria; class Anthozoa; order Scleractinia; family Merulinidae; genus Platygyra; species Platygyra sinensis. The sequence goes on along the minus strand of JAHPZR010055853.1, from coordinate 18,319 downwards.
TTGTTGTGTTGGGTGTGGCCCATTTGTGGAAAAAATAAAATTTATAATGCTATGGCCGGAAGTTCCCCCTCATATGTTTGCTGCCCACCTACACTGCTATGATAATGCCAATTATATATTCCTCATCGATGTCTTGTATAATATTTATGGCGATAGTGGTCTCCCATTTACATTTCCCTCTCGGCAATGATCACTGATTATGTGCCACATCCGTAATCCTCATCGCCTTTCACCATACTTCCTCACATCACTGATATGTCCATTCCTCGAAATTCTCTCTCCTCTTTTTTCCTTTTCTGCCAAATGGTTGATATCCCCACAATATTATCCCAACTATCTACTCCCCTTCCGCACTGCCATTGTTTTTGGTTGATTCTGGTTTCGGGGTGTTTCGGCTTTCCTTTTGTTCCGAGCAACAAAACGATCTAAGGGCTTCTAGTTTTCCCCCTCTCTCTCCTCCCTATGGACAAAACGAATGCTCTGTTCATAAAACACAATAGTGAAGCGACAAAGAGGGGAGGGGGGGTGGAAGCCGAACGAAAAAAACCCACAAAAGACGGAGAGAAAAAAGTAGACCGAGAAATAAACCGGGGCAAAATGACCCTCTGCTGGCTGCTGGCCTGTCTACTTTATATATTTCCCAATCAGGGAGCATAGCAAGGACAATCAGGCTCGAAAAAGGAACATGAAATTGCCGTCGTTTTTCGATTTTTGGGGGTCCGTCAAACGAGTTAATCAAAAAGTTCCCGTAAATTTCTGTACGGGTTTCTTCTTGCAACAAGTACGGCAACTCACCGCTTGATAGCAGTTAACTTCCTCAAACGAGCTTAAAATGGCCAAAGCGAAGAAGCGACTACATCGGACAAATATAACTTTTTCACCTGAGTTCCGTGAATGAAGGCTAACCGATTGTTTGTTTTTTTTCCATTTTTTTTTTTTTTTTTTTTTTTTTTTTTTTTTTTTTTTTTTTCATTTTTTTTCAAATCACCTCCACACTGGTACCAAGAAACTCGAGGGGAACCTCTTTCCGTTCTCCTTCGTTCCACCACATGTGAGGTTATCATTTTACAAAATCTCTCGATCTTCAGGGGTGTCTGGAAGGAAGGGGGTGGATGTCATATTCAGTCAGAGCATTTGAAGGAAGAACATTCTATGGAAGTAGAGCTATGGAAGCCAGATAATATTGAGGAAAATCACATAAATTGGCAGAAAGGGAGAAGATGTGGGACATGGCGAGCGAAACGAGCGAAAAATCGCAAACATGCAGGCAGTGGAGTCCCAGATCGATCGCGCGCGGCTGATAGACTAACTCCGCAAATTTGCGGCTCTGGGTTCCTCGCAGCGGCGCGAGAAAATAGGATAAACTTTTTTCCGCTAATGACAGTTGAACATTTTTTTTTTTTTTTTTTTTTGTTTTTTTTTTTTTTTTTACTTTTACTTTTCTTTTTTTTTCGACTTTTTTTTTAATTTTACTTTTTATTTTTTTTTTTACTACCTTTTTTTTAACCCTCTGTTTTTCGGACAATTGGAAAATTTTATTCATTAAACGCACCAAACAAAAAAAAATAAACGCCAGGCAAAAAAAAAAAAAAAAAAAATGAACCATAAGACAAATAAAAAAAAAAAAAAAAAACATTTACACCACACCACGGAAAAAAACCACGCACGGGTGGGGTGGGCGGAAAAGGCGCTCTACCGCCCTCCCCTGCTCTCTTGCTCTCCCTCTCTCTCTCACCTCTCTCCGCCTCCTCGCATCCTCTCTTCTCCTCGCTCTCTCTTCTTCTCTCTCCCTCTCTCTCTCCCTTCCTTCCTTCCCCTCGCCTTAGTCCTCGCCTTAATTTTTTTTTTCTAATCTACATGAAAATTAATAAAAAAATTCTATATCGCTTTTTTCCCCCATAAAATAATATTTTTTTCAATAAAAAATATTCGCCTTTCTCTTCCTTTTCCCACTATTTTCCTTATTTTATTCCTTTTACTTTTTCCCCCTCTCAACTACCGAGAGCCTGGAACAGCTACAGTTTTTTTTTTTTGCTACTGGCTCTTAACTCCGCTGTACAAATGCTACCGTGTTGAAAAATAGTCCCATCGGAACGTAAATCTTCAAGTCAAGCGAAGCGATGCCGACTCATGGCGAAAATGGCAGCTCCAGTTTTGTCTCGTTATACAACGGCAATGTGGCGAGCCGCATCTTTTTCAAACCATCAGCATTTCGGGTGAAGTCGTCACCTTCATCGGGGGGGGAGAGATTTCGATTATCGGAGAGTTTGTCTCCAGCCTCTTTAAAGCTGGAAGATCGTTTTGCTTTCGGAGCGGGCGCCGATGGACTCCCGTGAACACTGTATACTTGCGCTAGTCTGTAGTCAAGCTCTGCTTGTACATGTACAATCTGGCACGTCAAACTACGATGGTGTTTCTGGGCACGACGAGCGTATGGTAATCACTACAGTGAGAATGAAGAAGAGTCAGGGATAGACGTGCTTGAACGAGAAGTGTGAAGGTAGAGAAAGGTCGATGTGACGCGAGGGGGGGAGGGGTGGGCCGGAGCATTTCGGAAATGTGGTGGTTAGAAAACAGATGACCCCCCCCCCCCCCCCCCCACTAATGACATGACATATTTGGTTGCATAATCCGAAAAAACACATTTTGTGGATGAAATTGTGACGTTCTTCACGTTTTAGATTTATTTGCTAACAACAATGCAAATTATGCAAAATTGTATTGTTTTCCATTACCCTTGCAACTTTAAGTCATGACTGTAAACTCTAAGAAAACTTGACCTTTAACTTTTCATACTAGGCCTCAAGGCACGTAGAACAGTGATCCGTGTAGAAAACGGCTGTAGTGAGTCCTGGGAGTAATATAGCCAGACAGCTCCCAGATCCTTGTGCATGTGTCCCTATCTTTGGGGGAAAATAGCACGTAGACCCAATAATCATATCAACTCTTCGGTTTTCGTCCATCGTATCTTGATTAAAAATAACATCACCACTGTTTGTGTTATAGTTTTTAATCATGTAGACACAAGTTGGCCATTTGGTGTTCTTGTATACCAGCATGTCAACCGAGTGCAGTATTTTGAATATTTCTGTCCTGGGACTCCTTGCTCAATCCGTTAGCTTTTGTACAGATTTTACAATACATAATTTCTCATCTCTTATACCAGCCAAGTGTACTTTTTCAAATCCGGCTTAAAGTTTTTGTCTTTGTAACTGAAAAGATTTTATTTTATAATACAATAAAGGAAGTGACACACTCCAACACCAACCCACAGTCCTGTCAAGTTCTTTACGCATAGCCAACAGCTCCCACAGGTGTTGTGTGGAGCTGGGGCTTTAATAAAGGGGTGCTTTGCTGCCTATGGGTGCCACTACCTGAGTGATATGGCTGTGCGCATGCCAGATCGTGGGTTGGTGTTTGAATGTGTCAACTTGCTTTTATTTGTGCAAAAAGAGTTACCTTTGTTTAACATCGCGCAGTCGGTGACATATATAAAGTCTCAAGCTGGCGCTATTTCTTTTTTTAAAGTTTTTTTTTAAAATTGTTTTTGTTTAAATTACTTTACTTACACCACTTAATAATGAAAGTTGTTCATAATGGGTATGTTGCACAATGGCTCTGCTGGCCATGTGTTTTGATAACTTCTGGAAAAAACCAATTTTTCAATGGTGTAGCAGCTGTCGGAAGCAGTCCGGGATCGTTATCAGTTTTGATAACCAAGTAACGTCATAACATGGCGGCCATTTCAAAAATCGAAAATTTTCGTGTTCACTTCGCTTTGCTGTCTTTGCTCGTTATTTGTTCGATTATGCTCGGGCAATTTTACCCATAAGTCTATTCGATAAGTACCAGCAAGAAAGGAGTCTGGCGTGTTTTGAAGATGGCTGTTGAAGACCTGTCCAGCGTAAACTATGTAAAATGCTACTCGTGGAAGTGGAACAGCGCTTGCAATTTTACATACAGATCAGGTATGTTTTCATTTTGTCATTAGATTTAAGGGGGTCTTATACTAAAAAAGGTTGTCTTTTGCAAAAAAAAAAAAAAATGTGGAACAGTTTTAGCACCAGCGATAAAGGACTTTGCACACTGACTTCAAAAATGAGCATTTCCAGGTCCTTGCCACAATAGTTAATGAATAACTAGCTCCTAAGTGTTAAAAATGGTGTTCATTACAAACACGATAACTTACTAATGGAAGGTTCGAGAAGCATGGAATTCAGTTCATGCTGTCCCACAAACAGGTTGTCCAGGAGCCAAACCTCAGAAAGCAGTGTTTCGAGGGGTTTTATCTCGTAAAATTTGGAAAAAGGTTTCTAATATTAACTAATATTAACTGTATTAACTGAATAACAGGGATAGAATTTCATAAATTGCAAATTTTGGAGGTTTGCCTCCTAGATAACTGTGTCCTTTATAGGCTCGACTACCAGCCGCTGTTCGGAAATGAGCCCGCGCTCCTCCCCCGAATGCACGACTGGACGCGTGAGGATTCTTTTGTTAATCTTAACCAATCAGATAACCGCCAGCAGATTTTTGTCGGGCATAAATTATCTCGCCAGTTTGGATTGCGGCCCGTGATGGCAGACGGATGTGTAAATGGTATAAACGATGGGACTTCAGGGACAATTACACGTCAAACTAAGTGAAGCGTACCCTTCAAGATTGCATTAATGAACTGATTATTTGAAACTTTAACCCTCTAGTCGTTTCAAGAATGCAATAATGAATTGCTTATTCGAATATTGCACTCGCTCGCTCGATCCAAGAATACGGCTAACGGGTTCCGTTTTCGAAAACTCAATTCACTGTTGCGACTAGTAGGTTTGACACCTACTAGTCTTTTCTAGAATGCAATAGTGAAATGATTTTTCGAAAACGGAACCCGTTAGCCGTATTCTTGGATCGAACGAGCGAGTTCAATATTCGAATAATAAATTCATTATTGCATTGTTGAAACGAATAGTAGGTTCAAGTTGCAACTAATCAGCTCATTAATGCAATCTTGAGGGTTACGCTTCACTTAGTTTGACTGTAATATCGAAAGTTTATAAATTCACAACGAAAAACGCTAAAAAGGTTTGTCAATAGTGTTCATTTTTCAGCCAACAATGTATGAAATCTTTGGGTTCCGGAACGCCAGATATTAAAGTCAACAAAGAGTCAGATGAAGCTCAAGAGACACTAAACAATCAGGAAAATAGAAGTATTACGTTAAGGATAGCGACACCAGTCTTTGGCGAACCTGACAAAATTATTTTTTAAATGAGCTACATCGTGGATAAAGCAAACCGACATATGTGACAAATTGCAGCAGAAACTATGCAGACCAACACGTCACCTTGACAGATCTTGACATGCATGACCAGTTTGCTAAACCACAGTGGAACGGCGCTCCTGTACGCAAAAACGAACTCTTCCATAGAATTCAGCATTCGTGCATACAGCGCCCTTCGGCAGCAATAATGTAAAACAAGATAGGTTGGAAAGGCCAAAATAAAAGAAAAATAGAACGGCAAATGCACAAATGTTTAGAGCCGTGGGTTGTAATCAGATAACGTTTCCGACGACCAGGGGCAGCGCATGAATTAAATTATGAATTGACGTCACAGACATGGTTTCCCGCTCACGCGTCCAGCCGTTCTTCTCGGGGAGGGTAGACCAGACACGAGAGAGCGGCGGAAATCGAACCTGTCCTTTACCAATGTTGAAAATTTGGACAACATTCGGTTAAAACCCTGTAAAGATAATCGTGCGTGAAATATTGGTGATCGGTCTATTTGGTCATTTTGAGAAATATGGCTTTAAAGTTTTTCTTCGGTCTCTGAGAGCCCAAATGGGCCCTGTGAACGGGAAGGGAGGTTAAAGGAAAGGGAGGGGGTTATGTCGAAAGGTTTTACATGAATGTTTCATTGAATACGCGAATACACACCAGCAAGAGCCATAGAAATGTTAAACAAGTATAAGGAGCGTACAAGATGGCACAGGAAACAATGTTCGGGATCATGATGCAAAATTCTCTTAAGTACACATCTCTGAAGTTTTTCTTTAAAGTATCATTAAAATGTAGATTGTATACATTTTGTGTGTACTTTTAGACTGTAAATAATGGTTGCTATGGGTGTTGCTATGTTGAAATATAGCTGTCAGTGTGCGAATTTCTTAATTTAAACGTACATCAGCAAAATCGTTTCAAAATACGATTAACAATTGGTCAGGGATGGTGAATCTTCATGTTCCGAAAAAATGTTTTTTGTGGGAAATATTTAAATGTCAGAATATAAGACCACCTTAAGTTACTTGCAGATTTTTGCGACAATCACCAAAAATGTGTCGTTAAGCTTCGCGCCATATACTTGGGATTTAATGTGTTTTTAGTGTTGTGCACGATATGTGAAATAGTGGACAGGGGTATTTTGATTCGCGATGTGTTGTTCGTAACGGCGGCTATATCTACATCTGTAACTGATGTGTTCCCAGGTAATGAGATGGCGGATGCTGGTGCCTATAGAATCAAAAACAGCAAATCTATGTCGATTGTGTGGCAAGACTGCGTCTTCAAAAAAAGATTTCTGCAAGACCTAAAGAAAAATTCAAGCTTGAATTCGAACGACATGGTATCGATATTGAAGTTGCTTTTGTTTTAACACTGTAACAGCTGTTATTTTTTAAGACTAGAGGCATTGTTTCTGTTGCTTGTTCTATTGTACTCTCAAAGGGTTGCAAACCATTTATGTGAGACGTTACGAGAGCTGCTACATCACCCTAAATTTTGCGTAGTTTCTAGAAAACTTTAACATGAAAACAATTAATTGCAACCCTAAAGCTAGAGGAAGAGGGGTGGGGGGGGGGGGGGGCGGTTGAAGGAAGAAGGGTATGGATTGGGAATTGTTATCTCCAGGCATAGTCAAGTGATAAAGCGAAAATCCATATTAATCAACAACAATCGATATCAGTGAGCCTTTCACATGGGACACCCCACAGATATATTTGACATGCTGCTTACGTCACAGCTTGATGCTTGGATTCTTACACAATAAAGATAGTGCGTTATAAATAATTAACCGCATTCGGTTAAAATATTCGCAGTGCTCTAGCTCTATTCCTTGAGTTGCCCAGTCATGAAGACTTCAACTTCGCTTCTTGTGGCCCTGCTCACTCTATGTATGATAACAACCGGTAAGTTAAACTCCGTATAGACTTGCGAATTTGATAAATATCCCCAAAGTTTGTTAACTGTAAATAGTTGAAACATTTGGTCGAGATGAGATAACCAACAGCCCGTAAAGGACGGTAAAGATCTAATTTTGCCAGTGAGTTAGGTTTTCCCATCAAAACTGAACGTAAATGACAAACATGAGTCCCAGTTGATCAGTGTTCCTCCATTTATGGTGTTAGCCTTCCAGTCTTGTTTTCAGATGTTTGAAAACCAAGACTGACTTGAAAACAACTAACCAAAGCGTCCAAGCCGGGGGGAGAGGGGGACTGCCTTGTTAAACTTGTTAGCTTTACACCGCTCTATTGAAAAGAGTACGGTTTTCGAACAGTTTCGGTCTGAGAAAGGTTATAGGGTTTAAAAACAATGTGGTCAAAATTTAGTATGGTACCGTATGGTAGGGAGTGGATATCTTTACCCTATAAGTATCAGGGAATTTGGAGTCCTTTACAAGTGTCTTGACTTCAACGATTAGCCGCTCCTGGTTAACAGCGAGAGGCCAAACACTACACAAATTAAGAGATTTAAAAAAGAATAGCGACTTCTGGGTATCAAAAGCTACGCCTAAAATTATGTATCCTGTCCTTTAATTTCATGGAAAGGGGTTCAAAATGCAGGTTGTACAACTCTAAATATCAGAAGTATCCCCCCCCCCCCCCGAGTGGGTGTGAGTGCTGAAGTTTAAGGTTACTTCAAACCTTCGCGGGTGTCCTTCAGAAAAAGATTTGTACGCGCGCTGTTTTCAAGGAAACCCCCACAAACTATATATCAAAAGAAAGGTTATAAAATGTAAAATTCGGTAAAATTGTGTTTTGTTTTGGGTTTTGCTTTCCGAAGGCAGCAGAGGCCGTCAACTCCAAAATGACCGTCTGACGTTCCAGCGAATTAATCGGGTGTCAAATGCAATTGTTCTTGCAAAATAAATGTGCAGTGCTAATCACAAAGCATCAATCTCCAAACACGTGTCAGCATTTTCTTTTATATCCATTGCTTGTCTTTTTATAGATCTGTCAAGTTCGACTATCGAAAACTTCGCGTAACCTGTTGCGTTAAAGGCTGCCACGAGGAAAGTATTTTAAATAAGGGAAATTGCGGACATATTTTTGTTCTATATTTATCAGGGAATGTTCTGACCAAATTTCACGGAAAACCGTCAAATCTACGTACCCTATTAATTCGTTTAAGGAGAAGGGATTCCCTCGAAAAACGAGTGCGAGTTTTCGCCTTCTAAAGATTTATACGCATATCACGCCTTCACAGTGTCAACTTGAAAAGCCGCGAACCAATGAAATTACAGAACCCCAAGCGTTCACTTGAGCTTCGCGGGAAAGCGGTAGTGTCGCAGTCACGTTCCAGGCGCATACGTTTTTGCCGTGGTCTTTCTTGGTCCTGGCCTTGTTTTGCTTTTTATCCAAGGACTTTTCTCCGTTTTAGAGTGTTTCAAGCCGAGGAAAGGACTTGGTTTTGAAAGCGCGACCACAGTTGAGCGTAAACAAAAAATGCTAATGCGTTGAAATAGGAGTCATTTGCCGTGAAAGGTAACTGGGGAGACAATGACTTGGGAGGTTTATGACACCTTTGCGGTTTATTAACTTTTATTTAAAAAATCTCTTTTACTCAATAACTCGCGCTCGTTTTAATATTTTACTTACATTTTTTCGGGAAATGATACCCTAACTGACGAACTTTCATTTTCTTGACAAAAAAAAAAAAAATTGGCCCATGTAGCCCCGCAAAGGTTTGGAGTTAAGAATCTGCGTGTGATGCAAATATCGATCAGTTTTATGCAAATTATTTCTCAGGTATGCACGCAAACACTTGGAATTACAGACTGTAACTCAAATCAGATAAAAAAGCATTCTTGTGACGGGATCGAAATTATTAGAAAGTAAACCAAGTGAAAATATAAACCATGAACCAAATTTGATAGCAGATGCAGTAATTAAAACCAAGCAGCCGCGGACAAGTTAAAAAGGAAAATGTATTTTGGGGGTTACACATGACTTGACTTGTCGAATATTTCTAGGTTATTTTGAGAAAATGTCTGATCAGCCGAAAAAAAAAGACTAACAATTTTAACGCGACAGCGAATTCGAACTGAAAGCAATGATGTTTCGATTTGGTTGGGGTTCGTTAGAATCAAGTTTAACAATTATAGTGGCTCACGCCTTCATTCTTCGAATACATTCCACCAATACCGCCTATTATCAACAACAATTTCAACAATGACATTTATTTATACCACAAAGAAAGAAAAAAAAAGTAATATATTGATTTTGAAACTCATAAATAAGGTATAGCTACCTATAACAGTCATAACGGCTAAGAAAATTAGAGCGCTATCAAAAAAATATAATTAAAAAAAAACTATATGAAGGCATGACTGACCATCTCAACGGACTGTATCTTTTTGTCGACGGGTCTTAATATGCTACATGATCGCACTTTCTACTCGATTCAGGATCAAAGATGAAGGATGGAGTCGGGGTTCACTTCCCGGAACAGTTAATGTCCGTGGACAAATATCCGAGCATATTTTCTCGCCACATTAGGGCTATTGTTTATTTAGTATCACCGAACTAGTGGACTAATGCAAATCCTGTATTTTGATTGGTTACGCTACAAGAGGACAGAACTATTAGTAAAAGTCATCGAGTAGCGAAATTCGCCGGTTTTTCTTTCGACATTCCCAAATAACTATTTCTTCAACTTGCCTTTGCTATCTCTATTATGGCCTTTTCTGTCCGAGTAGTTGGATGATACTAAAACAATTAGACCCTTCGCCCTCAAGGGCCACTGGTCAATAGCCCATTCGGCTTCGCCTCGTGGGCTATTGACCCGTAGCCCTTGATGGCGATGGGTCTAATTGTTAAATATTCACTGCGCCAAGCGGTTTATGTAACATTTTGAGGCCTGGCTACTAAGCTCGCCACCTTTGCCGCCCGAAAGGGGTACCTTTTCAAGCTTTATGTATATAAAAGGGTAGTAAGGACTTCACAAGTTGAGGTATGTAAAAGGGTAGGGAAATAGGTCATTTAGGCATTTAAAGGAGCAGTGTCACTAGGATTTTGCTGTTTTAGGTCAATTCTGTGCTAAATTCATTACTTCTGTAAAGTTACGACAAGGATATCAAGTTGCCAAATAGCGTGACAATGCCTCTTTAAAGGGCCTTTATTTAAAATATTTCGAATAGGCGCACTTATGGTATTTCGTCTGGTGATGCTTGATACTCTCCCGTAATATTGTTCATTAAATCTATTACAAGGGCTTAGAAAAGGGCTGCACTGTTCTAAAGAAGGCATGTGAAAGGAATACCTTTTCAGCCAAAATGGTATATAAAAGGAGGGTAAGGGGTTGAACCTCGGGGCGGAGCCTCCCATTATGAAACTTTGTTAGGTACCCACTGTTTCGTTATTTAGAATTCAACGCTGGCGTTTCACATTTAAGTTGAGTATGTTATTGAGAGAGAAAAGTGCACTGGGCAAACCTATACAACTGCGAAATTCGAAGGAAAAATATAAAACTACTTTTTTACTAGACGTCGTCATTGCTTAAGAACTACAGCTGCGTCTTTGTTTCTATGTTTTAGTCCATTATTTTGTAGTC
>JAHPZR010055853.1:0-2500 GCA_019787425.1 Platygyra sinensis | reverse complement strand
CAAGTACCTCAAAACCTACAACTGTACAATAACAAACATACCTTCTAAGACAGTCAACTGAGCCAGCGGTTTTAATCGGAGCGTGGGATGCAAAATAAAGGGTCTAATTTCACAGCGCTTCAACAATAATTCACTAAAGGGACTGAGTGGAATCTAATTCGGTCACTGGTATGATAACAGGCAGAATTCGACCACGTAAAACCCTTTTAAGAAACTTTGACTACAAATTCTAACCAGATACAATGTTTTGTTTTGTTTTCTTGTTGCATTAAAAGTCTAAATGACGCACAGGTTTCATTTCGAACGCCTCCGTGGTCTTAACTCCACGTAAAACATTTTCCAAATGTTCCATTTCCAAGTCTTGAATGACGTCACAGTCTGGCGAGGAGGGACGGGAGCTCGCTGCACTTCCGGTTATTCCAGCGAGGCGAGAACCTCGGATGAGATGAGAGTCAACGTTCACCTTATTTTTGCGTTTGCACTTCCGGGTCAGGAGAACGAGGATTACAACTAGAACGATGCAGAGAATGAAGAAACCGGCTATGGAAATTCCCATGATAATCATTGGATTCTTGTACCAGCTCTTTGTGGGTACAGAGACTGGAATCTCATCGGTATTCGCTGTAGTGAACAAGCTTGCGGTGCTTTCAGCTGGTGAGGGATAAAAGGCATTGTTAATACTATAACAGTAAGTTGAATCTCTTTGTACAAAGGATAGAGAGCGGAAAAACAAAACTACCGAAAAAGAGAGTATTATATGAGTATCATAGAGGGCTATACGTTTATTAGCTTTGGCTATTTAGAGCGGAAAAATAGAGCGTGGGAAATAACAGAGCGCGGAAAAAAACACTATGCAACGCGGGAAAAAAACTGAGAGGGCGGGAAAAATAGAGCGCAGGAAAAATAAAGCGCGAGAAAAGCTAGAGGGCGGGGAAAAATTGAGGGCGTCAACTGAACACAATACGGGGAAAAAATAGAGCGAGGGAGTAGTAAAGAGGGGTAAATTGAGGCCAAGAAAGCGAGGAACGTTTGCTCTGTTAGACTGCTCTTCGACTGGGTGGGATTAGCAACAAAATTGGGCCATCTGCTACAAACGATCACATATTACAAAATATGCCCCACTGAAACGGCAAAACAAAATGACAGTCTGAAAAGAGGACTTGAATTGACCAGGCTTGACTGTTCTTTGATTTGTATGTTCTCAGGATGCTTACAAAGCAGTAACACAGATATTATACCAGGTAATCGTTTGTAGCAAAAACTCACGCTTTTGAACAAATGTATCGTGCTCTGGGGTTTTCTGTTACATACACGATCATTCTCAGATATTCCACGCACAGTCATTGGTCAGTTTCTTGGGGGCGATATTTTATAATTCCGTATTCGGCTCGTTTGATCTGAAATTTTTTTTTCTGTAGAACGAAAGAAGTGTTAACTTCTTGTTTGGGCTAGAAGACGACGAAAAAAATCAATCATACTAAATAAAAGGTCAATTTAAGTATATGTAATCGCATGGGGCCGAGGGCAATTAAGGATTAATTTCACGAGTATTTTCAAAGTTTTCACAAAATTGCCCGAGTCGCGAAGCGACGAGGGCAATTTGGAAAACTTTGAAAATACAAGTGAAATTAATCCTTAATTGCCCGAGAGCACTTGCGATTACTTGTTTATCACATAAAGGGCAAAATTTTATACAAAGGTTCAAGGTCTTGCCGTCGCGTAAACAGGTTTGCCGGTTGTCATTATTTAACAGGCTAGCAGTAACACGCGGAAAGCCTACTATAATAGTAAGCAAAACACAGCAACTTGGTTCAATTCACTCGAAGCCAGTTCTTTACAAACAAAACTATAAGCAATCTAATTTTATTCACCTGTTTTGCGAAGCTTGCAACGGCGTGAAACTTCTTGTTCTTCCATCGATGATAGACGTAAACAAGTGTCCAAACGAGCTCTAATAACTTCTTTAATCCAAAACTGTCCTTTCCACTGTGAAGACTTCACCTACCAACAAAATTTACGCTGTTTTTACGCCGATAAAGTGAGCTGTAATACTAATAAGGCGACCCGTAGCAAAACGAAGAAATTAACTTTCAGTTTGGCGGCCATGAAGTTCTGTAATTCTATGATTCATGCAACACCAGCCATCTCCACTCAAACGTTTTTCAGGCTGCGAATCAATGCATTTTTAGTCGGAAAAATCCTTTTACTTTTCCACCAAAAGACTGCGCTTTGTTGCATGTTGATTCTCTTTCACGTTAAGATGAAATAACCATGTTTAGATCAAAGTCACAAGCGACGAGTTTCTGAAATCCGTTTGAAGCGGGAAACCAACTCAAGACAGGCGTGCTCAGCCAATCAGCATCGAGTAACATGCCCTCTTGATTACCAAAAGTGCCCTCGTGATTAAGGAAAAATGCCCTCTGTCTCAGCCAATCAGCATTCAGTAATTTTGCCCTGTATGTGATAAGAGAGGAAAAGACTTAAATACCTTCAGTGTTTG
>JAHPZR010055852.1:5000-12168 GCA_019787425.1 Platygyra sinensis | reverse complement strand
GCCGGTCTAGATGGGAAAATCTAGACCGCGGTCAATATCCATTTTAGCCAATCAAATTCGTGAATTTGGTAGTTCCCAGTCCTTGTGAGACAGAGCCATATAATAATAGGTTGATAGAGACATGCAGCCTTGATTTACTGTGTACTTCTTTGCTATTGGACACCCATAGTTGACACCTGTCAACAAAACAAGGTATCTGCTGATCAGTATCACATGATTATATCGCGGGCTCAAGTCTATAACTCATCGAGATCACGTGTTTTTTTTAAAGTTGACCGCTGGCCAAGTGCTGGTTTTTGATTGGATCGTGGGCTCATTTCAGGTCGACTTGTTGAAAACAGGACAGGATTGTTCCGAAGCCGGCTAACGCTAGCCCAGGATTAAAATTTATTCGAATTATAACTTTTTCTTCTGTACAAATCTTTTTTGCTGCTTTGTTTTGTGTTTATAAAAGTCAATACAGAAAACCTCACCACAAAGTTACAAAACTCAAATTAAAATTCTACCTTTTTCTGGATTAGCTTAATCGGGCTCTGAACAACCCGGCCAAGGAGTACGCTTTTAGGCTGGTCTAAATCTATATATATTATCGTTGAAATTACAAATGTAACAGGGCCGTACCCTCCCCAATGAGTTTTTCCCGCTCAGTTGTACCGTATTTCTTTTACAGAGTTTAGTTACTTTGGGAAACCTACTCGATTAGTTCCATAAACGTATTAGGTGTCTCAAATTCTACACAATCAACCTTGTATTAAACTATTTGTCCTCTTTCATCTCCTTTTCACTCTCTCTTTATCACTTTATTTTTCAGTTACTCATAATTGTAAATTATTCGATTAATGCTATTTGTCATCACACCTGTATTGAAGTCCACGTAAAAACGATATTGAGAAGAAAAACATTGTCATTACTGCTCCATCACTGTTGAGGACTATTCTGGATTTATCAGTTTGGAACTCACCTGAAGTCATATTCATATGTATTCCATTATTTTCTGACAACTCTGAAAAATTAATGTTTGTGAGAATTTAAATTAAAACTGAATTGAATTGAATGAATTGTAGTGAATTTAAGAACCTTTTCAGGTCTATAAAAATACACTGATAGACGAATTATTTAATTGATGAGCTTAGAAATCGCTGAAAATCTCACTGATACTGGAGATTCCAGGACCAATGCCGACATTATTTTTTAGCCCAGCGGCCAGTAATTAGGCATAAAATATGAGATATCCGATTTGTCTTACCGTTAAGTGTTCTGTTTGGCATCAACGCCAATCCAGCCAAAAGAAGGAAAACTGTTGCCGCGATTATTAAAGGCCGATTTTGGGATGATAGGCACTAAAGTAAATGGAGGGAAGGACATGAGATTTCAAATAAATAAGAATTAACTTAAGGCGAAAGAACCCTCTGTTTTTACAGTAAACTCAAAGAGATCACTGGCTACGTTTATAATTTCACTGGTGGAGGAAAAAGAGCAATAGGACTAGGAAGAGGAGTAGCTGTTTAGTCAACTCAGTTGCGTGGTTCGCTTGCAAGAAAAGACAATCTCTGATGGCCACGAGATTTGCTTTCGGCGTTTTCATTTCTTTATGTTTTATAAATACGCTAGACAATGCGTCGGATATGCTAAACTTGAGTTATACCAGTTGAGTAAGGAATCACCAACGTGTACATTCAAATGAAATTTAAACAGTTAGACTTGAATTGAACAAAAAAGCATGGAACTCGAACCTTCAGCGTTAAAAGCACATTTCTTGAGTAGATTTAGAATACAACTTTCAATACGACCTTAGCCTTCCATTCCTTGGTTTTCTCTCTAAAAAAAGCCCAACCGCTCTTAAACTAATTCATTTAACCTCAACCGATCTTAAAGAAACCTTGATTTCATAGTCTAATTTACAGTATTGTAAACTGTGGCTAACGCTGAAACCGATACAAACAAAGGCAAAAAGCAATCTTACCTTCTTTGGCAATAAAAGCATTTTTTAAGCAAGAATTCTATAAGTGCCTAATCTTTCCCGTCTTCCTGTTTTTCACAACTTGTCTAACACACAGCCTAAAAATATTTATATTTTTCATGACGTTTCTTAGCGAAAAAAGAATCGCCTGGTAATTTGACTAAGCTCGGCAACCATCCAGATATCAGTTATCAAATATCAGCTTAAAGTTGGGGATATAAATAATGCAGGAATATTAAATCTTGCTCAGCTAAAACCTGATTTTTCAATTATTAGTCTATTCTAGGTCCCTCTTCTGTTTTTGTTAAATGCCGATGAATTAATAGTTAGTGAATGAGAACTTTGATTGCTCGTTAGAAGTTAAAGCATTTTTCAAAACTGTGCGCTGTCTGCTCTACATGTCAATGTTATTAATGCCTTGAGGAAATAGTCTTGTCATCTCTCGACAGTTATTATGCATTATATGAAAGCTGCGGCTAATGACTTAGTAAAATATTATGTCGTTTTTCACTACGCTGACCGCTTGGTTTTGAGCTAACCACAGTTTTTAAAAAAGCTTAAAAACTCTTTCTTTTTTGCGCTTACGTCAACATGTGGTCACAGTATGCTTTGTCCCACTTTGTACTTTCAGCTTTACATCAAGGCTTTTAAGAGTCACTGACTCGAAATATCGAGAATCGCTGGACAGGTTCGAAAATTCGAAAACCCTCAAACTTTGCCTCAAGAACGCTTTTAGGGAGTTCTCTTCGAAAATATTATCCCGACTTTCTAAGAATCTAGCGTCTTCGCAGCGCCGTAGCTAGTAACAGGCCAACCGAGGCACTTGCCTCGGTCATTTCTTTGGCTTTTGTTGTTTATACTACCTAATACCTAGGAAGAGAACTCAACCATGGACTGATTGCCTCAGTCATAAGTTATTCATAGACATTGCCTCAGTCAAAATTTTTTTCTGGCTACGGCCCTGCTTCGAGAAATTCGCAAAAAAAAACTCAGCGGCGAAAATACACATTTTTATCTCATGAAATATGCAAAAAATATCGGGAAAATTGACAAAGTTCTCGGTATCCGCATTGAAACAATTTACAATTTTAGAACACGGGATAAACTTAGCACAAAAGCTTCAGCTATCTTCTATCTAACGCTAGGAAGTTTTTATTTTTTTAAAGTAATTTGAAGGGATCCGTCACCTGTCAAAGAATTGCCTTTAGAAGATTCTATGGAAACGGTAAAAGTTGCGTATTTTTAAGAGCGGAAAACGCATCTTGGTTTGCCAGATATCGAATCGAAATTAACATTGAGATAATCCTTTGGCTTTCTTTTATCATAATTTCAAATAAAAAAAAATGGGCAGTCTGAACTCGCGCTAGCAAACTTTTTAAGGTAGCTACAACTTACTTGCATAATCTACGAAAACAAAAAGTCTATTTATAGAATGACTACTCGGCATATTTCTAACAGTGGTACTCCAGATACTTTCAAGTTTGCGTATTTCCAAAATTTCGCCAACCTTCAATCAAGTTGGAAACCTCCTCATGATCAGAGGCTTCCACATTTTGGCAAAGCTAACAATTCAGTTTTCTTACCCATTAAACTGTCACAGTATGCAAAACGTGTAGAAAATAAACACAGTGGAACCTCAATTTATTGAACCTCTATACAGTGGAACCTGGAGTTAACGAACCTCTATTTAACGAAGTCCTCGATATAACGAACGATACTCTACGTCCTGGCCAAAATTACAGTAAAATGTATGGAATAGAACCTCGATATAACGAACCTCGATAAAACGAATTCCTCGATACAGCGAACATAATCCGGAAGCCCAAGCGTAAAATATACCTCGACATAACGAATTACAATGTCAACACGCGACAGAAGACAAACGCTGAACAGATCAACAGTCAGCAAATCCTTTAATCCATATGGTAAAGAGACAGCTACCTTTAAGTCAACGGCTTATTATTTGTCGTATACATTGGCACTATAGTATTTCCACAGAAGTCACCAGTGTTACAAATCAATCAATAACTACGACCTCGATATAACGAACATTTTGGTCATTTCCCCTCAAATTCGTTATATCGAGGTTTTCGATATAACGAACCTTCCATTTAAAGTTGATTTCCAGTCCGTACTGCGCACTCTCGAGAGTTTGTTTTGGTTTCTTGTTTTGCTTCATGTAAAATATCACAAAATGTAACCATTTCGCAACTACTTACATGAAGTAAATTCAAAGTTGAAAAGCAACCGCCATTATGGATACGAACCGGTCGAAGCTTAATACTTCGTTCTTGCTCATATCACTTCATGAAACAACTTCACAGCTGTAAAAATCAATGAATCTGTTGGAAAAGGACTTTGAAAGGTCTCAAAGATAAGGTATGTGGTTCTTAACGAATAACATCGATTCGCATTCCATCGAGTGCGCCCGATAAACATTAGGGTTCTGAGACTGCGCAGTTCGGACTGGAAATCATCTTTAAGGGCCCACAGACGGATTTTCGCGCGTTGCTAAGGAAGTGAAATATCGCTTCCGGTGACTGACGTCATGATATCGTGAGCTGACCAGAAACCCACTCGCCGACCTGGAAAATTTGATAACAATCTCCTAATTGTTTCAATTATAGTCGCTTAAAACTTTAAAAAGACCAAAACCAAACTAAAAAAAAAAAATTCAAATACAAAACATTACAAAAACATGGGTTGATTCAATGTCGGGAAGGAAACTAGGGAGAGAAAGTTCAGCTGTAAATATTTGAAGACAACAGAGATAATCAGCAAAGTAACGGTCGGCAGTCAGCACTACAAACGTCTAAGAAGGAGAATAATAATAGAATTCCATTCACTCTCACATTTCACCCTCACAACCACGCAGTAAAATCCATCATTCTCAAAAACTTTAAATTACTTCAAAATGATCCCGATACTGGTAGAATCTTTTCGCAACCGCCATTAATTTCATTTAAACGCGACAAAAACATAGGTAACTTTTTAGTCAGAAGTTCTTTCCAAACGAGTGAACAACCCGGTACTTTTAAATGTGCACGCGCACGATGCAAAACATGTCCTTTCATTTGTAACGTTGAGAAATTGCCGGGGCCCAAGCGATCTATTAAAATCACTGATCATTTTACCTGTACCTCAGCCAATGTCATCTACTGTATAACTTGCACTCTCTGCAAAAAGTTATATATCGGCGAAACAGGTAGACGACTAGGCGACCGATTCCGAGAACATCTTCGCGACGTTGAGAAAGACGACAAAAACGCATCTAAACCGGTCGCTAGACACTTTAATCTGCCGAATCATTCGAAGCAACATATGGCGGTCTGTGGCCTCTCCCTACATCAAGGAGGTACGGAAAGCCGCAAAACTCTAGAACAAAAATTTATTTTTCAAATCGGCACTCTTAATCCTCACGGTATCAACGAACGCTTTTCATTCAACTAATTTATTCTGTTGTTTTTTCACGTTACCAGGCACCAACCAATAGCGTAGCTCCATATTTCTCTATATAAACCACACACAACCCACAATTCCTCGATTCGCTCCGACGAAGGGCTAGCGCTCGAAACGTCAGCTTTCGAATCTCTTTACGGTGGCTAATTCACATTATCAACTCAGTTGATAAAACCAAATTATCCAGCAAAGTAACGGTATTGCTTTCTCTGACCAACAGTTCAACCCGAATAACGACTTTGATTTTGTTGTTTGAGTTCTCTAAACTCCTTGTCTAATTTATTTTCCCAGTATATATATATTTCACTTTGCTGAAGAAACAAAAATGATGTTAGTAGCCTTATAGCGTTGGCGGAAACTGTTGCAGCATCTCAGCACAAAAGATGGCGAAAAAATGTTCGCTATCAATATTTTGACAGCGGCTCAGACATGAAAGTGCACGCGCCTCACTATCCAAATTAGCTACTTGTACGCTTCAGATTTTCCTTTCAAAATCAAAACTTCTGCAAACTCGACAAAGAGGTAGAAAGAATAAGAAACTATCGAAAACAGAAATTGGTTATGATTAAGCATTGTTCTGACAAACTCACATATTAACTCGATACCAGAGGGAAGAGCTTTCTTGCATAAACTTTATTCATAAATCAAAAGCTTACGCGTACAACTAGCGCAAGAAGATCTTACTCATTCACAGCGCGAAATTTAAAGTCCTGTTTTCATCCCTGAAAAACTCACCTTTTCTAATTGCCTCAGAACAAAAAATGCAGCAAAAAAGTTGCTGATTCACATAGAAGAGAGTTTCGACCCTAATCTACTGCATCACACCTTTTTGCTCGGACCCGCTCGTTTCACCGCCCTACGTTAGAGCCCTGATCGAACGTGTTCACTTCGCGCTGTCAGATTAACTGCGCATGTGTAATGGAACTGACTTCCGGTTTGGCAAAAACGCTAAATTTCCGGCGGTGTTTAAATTGAATTAATAGGGAGCTAAAGCAACCGCGTTTTTGAGACGCGGACGGTAACCGGAAGTGAGCTGTTTTCACTTTTGACTTGCCCGCACAAAACCACCTTCACATTGCTAAGTATCTTTTCACCATAAGAAATGAGTAGTATAAAAATCGAGGAGACAATACCTTCCTAGCACGCGAAATGCTCTCTTCCGGTTGCCGTCCGCGTCTCAAAAACGCGCGTGCTTATATTAAGCTCCCTAATATTCCTTTATGTGACACAGCTCACCCCAAAATACTGAATATAGCTATGCATTGGTTTCAAAACATTTTGTTTAAAAATGTTCAGGCTACTTCAATATCGTTTATCTCTTTAAAAAGTACAGTAACGAATCCTGCAATCTGATTGGTTCTTAGCGCGGTCCGGATTTTACTATCTCTGACCACGGTCACGGTAACGGCGGGAAACAGCGCGGGTGAAATTGTCATGTTCAGCTAGGTTTCGTGAATGAACTAGCGGTAATCGTCGATCTTTTCCCTTTTTACACTTCCATGGACGATTAATAATCAACGGAAGTTTACCTCTGCTTACTTTTAAATAGCAAGGAAGGTCACTGTAAGTAGATTCAATTGAGTATTTTGTAGCTCTGAGAGTTTGTGTGATTGGTTGTAGCTCGGCGTTGTAATGGCGCGTAATTCTGTGTTTTTCACCGCACAGTTTTAAGCTAAAAGAAGTCAAATGCAGTCGAGGTTAGCCTCTCTGATAGTTGCTGTATTTAAGAGAAATTCTGTAGAATATACT
>JAHPZR010055851.1:12500-17010 GCA_019787425.1 Platygyra sinensis | reverse complement strand
AGTCGAAATTTGACTTTGAAAGAACAGCAGTATCAAAAAGCGAAAGCAAAAGACACGAGGAAGGAAAAGATTGCGTATTCGTGGGCGGATTGGTTGAAAACCAAAGGCCTACACAAGCTTTGTTCCCGATTTGAAGGTGTTTAAGAAACGATTTATATTTATCTTTGTATTTACAGTATATTAAAACAATAATTTAATTCAATACAATACCGATGTCGCGTGATACGATTTATAGAGGTCAGTTGCTTTGACCGAGCTGGTGTATTTATGAACATTTTAGTACATTTTGTAAGTGTTGTTGCCAAAATGTCAAACAACGTAAAAACCATGAAACGTAAAAAAACATGAAACAACGTAAAACCTAAGATAAATTCAGTTTATAAAATGATCTTGGCCGCTACTCGTAAACCGATAGTGAGTTCATTCATATTTACCTTCAGAAGCATAATAGAAGCTACTGCAATTTAAGTTAAAACAGTACTCTGGGAATTTTCGCGAGGGTGGGGGCATTTGAACAGCTTATCGGCCGGGGAGGGGGATTTGAACAAAAATTGTCCTAAATTCTACTGTTTTCGAGTATCTGTCAGAGACCGACTCATCACTGCCAGTGTGACGTCACATAGCAACAAGTCGAAGCTTCGCTCGGCTTGCCCAGATTTGGCGTCGGGACTCCATTGAATTCAAAGAAAAATAGGATAATACAAGCTATTATTGCGCTATTATTCACTAATTTGGCATACATGTGCAAGCTTTGTAATGGATATTGTCTGTGGGTACAACTGTTTGTTGTTTTGTGTGCGTTTTTTGTTCCAAATTTTATTGAAAACAAATCGGGTAAAGTGGGGTTACCGCCATCTGGACTTCCGGTCAAGTAAAGGCCACCCAAAACGCCCGCCGTTTTCTCTTCAAGTTTTCAACAGAAGTTTCTCATAATAGGAGGTTTTGTTCCTTTCTGATATAACTTTCAAGCAATTGTTAGTTTTTGTCAATGTGATGAGCCATTTTGCTTAACAATCATTTTGAGTGCGAGGGCGTACATGTCGGTTTGATTTCTCGCGCGTTAAACTTTGTTCGATTGGTGAAAGGTCAAGAGTGTCTATGTTTACCAGCTGTTAGCTGGTTGAATGCTTGTGTTTTTAAATTTTGTGGGGTAGATGACTGCCTGTGTGCTCTAGAAGGGCTAACCTTCAGAATACCGGGCTACGATTGCGTGACAGTAAATGCTTGCTCCCGTAGTCCCGCAGTCAATAAATATTTGCATATGGAAGAGAAAAACTTATACACGAAACAAGGGTGCTACAAATGAATATTCCTCGTTCTAAATCCATCAACCGAAACGAGCGAGTTACACATGACAAGACTTCGTTCTATAATCCATGAGCCGAAACCCGGAGTTTTAATATTCATTTTATCCACTTCGGGACTGCGGGAGCAATAGTTTTACTCGTCTTACGTCCATCAACCCATAAAGTGGCGATACTCATCGTTACGTCTCCTGTTGTCATTAATGTGCCAATCAGAGGTTTATAGCCCTTTTCACGGTTAGCATTTCTCATTTGCATTACAATAAATTTTAGCATGTATGTGAGGCATTTTCGGGCTATTTCGCAGTTTTAGCCCGAAATTGCCTCGCATCCACGTTGGATTACATTGTAATGCAAATGAGAAAAATTAACCGTGAAATGGGCTATTGGCTCTCAAAACAAAGGAATCTTTTGTTCTATGGTTGGCAAAATTTAAATATCAAAAGACTTGGGACTACGTCACGCAATCGTGGTCGGGTATTCTGAAGTCGCTCTCTAGATGCCATTCCATTAACTTTGAAGGGGATTGTTGAGACGAACCATAAGTACTGAAGGCTTAATTCTCAGCACAAAGCAAACTTAATATACCATGCACGAAACCTCCTATTCCAGGATCAGGACATCTCCGCATTTCTGCGTGGGCTCCGGAAAAACTTTGTCAATCCATTAAACTTTGTCGACGTCTCAGGCACTTGTTAGTATGTTTCTACTCAAAATATGAGGCTTTCGAATAACTTATCCTACCGAAAATAACTGCAAAGAAGTCTTTCATATATTTTGAATCCTGGGTAATATTGAACAAAGTAATCGAATCACCAAAAAGTTAGAAATTTCCACATTTCTTTCAGTTAACGAACCAAAAAAATTTGGCCGCCATATCGAAAATCACCGATGTATGACGTGACGTCACACTGGTAGCTATGACTTAACCACTGATTTGCCTGGAGACACCCCCTCTCTCCTGGCCACACCCAATTTGTAACCGCAACTTTCAATCTATGTCTTAAACAGGGTATCAAAAATCGAATTCCTGCCCTTCGTAAAAAAGGTCGGACCAATCAGCCGATATTTGATCATTAAACAGGGTCCAGGGTATTGCAGCGCGAGCCGTCGCACGCGCCCCAACCAGGGATATAATCTAGGTACCGCCCCTCCCGGGCCTCATCCAACTGCTATGCCGCTAAGGATTTCATTCAAATTTACAGGTATTTTGCCTCGCGAGCCCGCCCACGGCGCCGCAATGTAATCCCCAGTCCACCTGAGAACAAAACAGCAGTGCAGGGCAGACTCCGAGAGGCAGAGGAGCAAGCCTCAGGCCATAGCGGAATGCAATCCCTAGCCCCTACCCTCCAGCACACAAACAACAGCGGCCAGCAGACTCCGAGATGAGAGAAAGGGCGGGTCAGAAAGCCTCAAAACCACCACCACTTCATGCGTGCCCTATGTTTTACGTCATGGCACGAGGTAAGGTTTTTTCTCTCTGACCTCCCTTTCTCTCTCTCGGAGTCTGCTGCACTGTTGTTTTGTTCTGAGGTAGCTAGGGATTACATTCCGCCGAGGCTCTCTCTCTCTCGGAGTCTGCTGCACTGCTGTTTTGTTCTCAGGTAGCTAGGGATTACATTCCGCCGAGGCTCCGAGCAAAATACTGTAAATTTGAATGAATCTACGCATAGCAATGAGCCCGGGGGGGGGGTACTTAATATATCCCTGGGTGGGGAGGTGCGACCGGCCCCTCATACCCTGACCCTGTTTAAGACAAATATCGCTGATTTTCCTACCCTTTTTAAGGCAGAATTCCGATTTTTGATACCCTGTTTAAGACATAGATTGAAAGTTGCGGTTACAAATTGGGTGTGGCCAGGAGAGAGGGGGTGTCTCCAGGCAAATCAGTGGTTAAGTCATAGCTACCAGTGTGACGTCACGTCATACATCGGTGATTTTCGATATGGCGGCCAAATTTTTTTGGTTCGTTAACTGAAAGAAATGTGGAAATTTCTAACTTTTTGGTGATTCGATTACTTTGTTCAATATTACCCAGGATTCAAAATATATGAAAGACTTCTTTGCAGTTATTTTCGGTAGGATAAGTTATTCGAAAGCCTCATATTTTGAGTAGAAACATACTAACAAGTGCCTGAGACGTCGACAAAGTTTAATGGATTGACAAAGTTTTTCCGGAGCCCACGCAGAAATGCGGAGATGTCCTGATCCTGGAATAGGAGGTTTCGTGCATGGTATATTAAGTTTGCTTTGTGCTGAGAATTAAGCCTTCAGTACTTATGGTTCGTCTCAACAATCCCTTCAAAGTTAATGGAATGGCATCTAGAGAGCGACTTCAGAATACCCGACCACGATTGCGTGACGTAGTCCCAAGTCTTTTGATATTTAAATTTTGCCAACCATAGAACAAAAGATTCCTTTGTTTTGAGAGCCAATAGCCCATTTCACGGTTAATTTTTCTCATTTGCATTACAATGTAATCCAACGTGGATGCGAGGCAATTTCGGGCTAAAACTGCGAAATAGCCCGAAAATGCCTCACATACATGCTAAAATTTATTGTAATGCAAATGAGAAATGCTAACCGTGAAAAGGGCTATAAACCTCTGATTGGCACATTAATGACAACAGGAGACGTAACGATGAGTATCGCCACTTTATGGGTTGATGGACGTAAGACGAGTAAAACTATTGCTCCCGCAGTCCCGAAGTGGATAAAATGAATATTAAAACTCCGGGTTTCGGCTCATGGATTATAGAACGAAGTCTTGTCATGTGTAACTCGCTCGTTTCGGTTGATGGATTTTAGAACGAGGAATATTCATTTGTAGCACCCTTGTTTCGTGTATAAGTTTTTCTCTTCCATATGCAAATATTTATTGACTGCGGGACTACGGGAGCAAGCATTTACTGTCACGCAATCGTAGCCCGGTATTCTGAAGGTTAGCCCTTCTAGAGCACACAGGCAGTCATCTACCCCACAAAATTTAAAAACACAAGCATTCAACCAGCTAACAGCTGGTAAACATAGACACTCTTGACCTTTCACCAATCGAACAAAGTTTAACGCGCGAGAAATCAAACCGACATGTACGCCCTCGCACTCAAAATGATTGTTAAGCAAAATGGCTCATCACATTGACAAAAACTAACAATTGCTTGAAAGTTATATCAGAAAGGAACAAAACCTCCTATTATGAGAAACTT
>JAHPZR010055851.1:5000-7500 GCA_019787425.1 Platygyra sinensis | reverse complement strand
AAGGATTTGTATTGTTAAGACACTCGCAATTTCTAAGTTAGTTTATAATACGTCTGTTCTCAAAGTGCCTCCGAACTTCGCTGAAAAAGTTAATGATATTTGTTTTAAATTCATCTGGAACTTCAAGCCCGACAAGGTAAAACGTCAAACAATAGTACTTCCTGTGGACAAAGGCGGTCTTAATATGGTGGATTTCAACATATTAGATAAATCTCTTAAAGCAGCCTGGGTCAAACGCTTATGTGAAGCTGACGGTTGTAAATGGTGCTCCGTCTTCTCCTCTGTTACAGCTCAATACGGGGGTCGATTTATTTTTGAATGTAATTTTAACACACGCGACTTAAATTTGACTTCACGTGTGCCAAGCTTTTACAGAGACATACTGACTGTTTGGCAGGAGTTGTACTCCAAGAACCCCTCTACGACTATGGAATATCTACACGAAACTATTTGGAACAACGGTTTCATAAGAATAGATGGGAAACCAGTGTTTTACTCGTCTTGGTATAGAAAAGGGGTAACTAAAATTCACCATCTTTTAAACGAAAGAGGAACCTTTTTATCGAGACCCGATTTTCAAAGAAAATATGGTTTGTCAGTGAACTTTCTAACTTATAATGGTATCCTTGCTGCGATCCCTGATGAATGGAAAAAATCAATTCTTCATTCAGAACTTCTTGATAACAGTGAGGGACACAACCTCACGTCCGCGAAAGTCACCGCCAAAACTGCTCGTAAAATGTTTGTGCTGAAAATGCTTAAACCTCCAAATGTAGAAAGGAAATTAGTCGAACAAAATATATCGACTGAAGCTGTCTATGAATTACCCTTCAAGCTAAGGTAACAATGGAAAACAAACTAAGATGTTTTCAATATAAGGTGGTACATAACATTCTACCTAATAACAGCAATCTTTACAATATGAAACTGAGAACATCCCCGAGCTGTGATCGTTGTAGCCACCCTCATGAGAATTTATTTCACCTTCTATATGAATGCGCCAGTACTCAATTATTTTGGCAAAGGGTAATTAGCTGGTGGAACGAAAAGAGGTCGGAAAATGTCACCCTAAGCGCTTTAGATATTTTATACGGCTATAAGCCTAAATCAAATATTTTTCAAGCCCTCAATCATTATGTCATTATTGCAAAATACCACATCTTTCTCTCATGGTTAAATAACGCCTCTCCCAGTTTTGAAATTTTCTGCGTTTTACTTAATGAAAAGATTCTTTGTGAACGTACAGTTGCTTTTAAAAATAAACACACTGAGGAAATTCACAGCAAAGTGGGGAACACTACGTGCATGAGCCGCGCCAAATACCTTTGTCTCAGGGGATGTGCCACTCCTACTCTCATGTCTCTATTTGTAAAATAATCGTAAAAATGTAACTTCGCTTTTACGGTAATTTTCTTATTGAAATGTGTATCAGAATCTACTACTATCAGAAATTATAAAATGAGTTGAAAAAAAAAAATTAAGTAGCATCAGTAATCGTATTACATTGTAAGTAGTGTAAGTGTTGGTTTTGAAAGTTAAATAAGTAACTGTATTGTTTTAGAGTAATTTAGGCAAATTGTAGTATCGAAAGTAGCACGCATAATTGCATCGTTTTGTTGAGTATTTGTATTACCGTTGTAAATAGTTATCTCTGCTGTAATTTGTAGTTGTATTATTGTTGTAAATAAAAAAAAAAATTTTTTTAAAACTGGGGACGAGAAACGCGACATTCCTCGCTTGTGGCCGGTGTTTTGAAAGTTTTGGCAAGTATCGCGCCATATACGCTCATCTCGCATACAAAAGATGTCGATCTTTTTCCGAAGGGTCGGCCCTCCAATCCAGTATTCTTCAAAGCCAGCCAGGTAAGCTCATGCTCGAAATGTTCTCCTGCGATAACAACTGAGTCGATCACATGTGCCTTCTGCTGTTATTTATACATTTCAGTAAAACAAATCATATTGCAATAAAACGAACTAAATACGAAAACGTTTTTGGACTCGTGAGCTTCTCCAGATTTTTAAAGGTAAGACTTCCGGTTAATTGAGTTAAATATCTTACCTCCAAGTTAGTTGGGTTTCTAGTTGGGCGTAGAAAAAAAAATGCATTGTGTGATTTTGGAGACAAATTGTATGGGAAAATTAAAACTTCAATTGTGTGGGAAATTGTGTGGGATTATTGTGGTTCTTCGACTTGGCACTGAAGTTCTAAAAAAATCTGCATTGACGATAGTTAAGCGAAAGTTATTTCACTAGGAGTACAAATATACTTGGCAGGCTTGGCAATCGCCAATTCTCATAGAAATGCTGTTGCGTGACACAAACTAGTTGAGTACGAAACCAAACAAAACAGAATGCCTCATTTCCACTCCTACCTTAGCTTAGTAGCTTGAATATTTCTTCAATCATGGACTGCGTTAAGGATCGCATATTCTCGGAAGTTATCCGCAAAAAACACAACTTGAAAGTTTATGCAAATATGTGCAATGTAATTGACACCTCAT